>QGMK01000551.1:0-21980 GCA_007825345.1 Lachnellula suecica
TATATATAATTTTTTTTTATATAATTTATTTTTTTTATTTTTTTAATCGAAAAAAATAAATATATAAATATTTATTAAAATTTAAAAGCTAAGAAATATTAAATAAAAAGTCCGCCCTTTTATTTGTTATTTTATATTAAGCTAATATTTAAGCTAATAATATTAAAAGCTAAGAGAAAGTGGTTAAAAGCTTAGTATAAAAACTTTATTTTGACCGTTTTAATATCACGTGTTTCGTCAAATGGGCATCGACACTTGACAAAATCATTCTTTCTTTGTGGTCACTCTGTTACAATTCAATTTTCCCAGAATAAATCCTGAGCTAACGAGCAAATCCCGTCACCTCGTGATTTTCCGGTGAAGGCTAAGCAATTCACAAACGCGCACGAAAACATGCCAACAAGTCTGCTGCAACACCACCACCACATCACATCGCGATATTCCTCCATGTCAGGGCAATCTACCCTCAGAGCTTTCCAACATGGCCGGTCGCGGCCCAAACACATTTGAAGATGGCTCCGTCACAACGATATCAGAATTCACGGAAACGTCTAAAGACCGTCTGGTGAACGCATGTGAGAGGAAACGCGTCGAGCTGATGGGTAAGTTACCCTCCAGTCCGCCCTTCAATATTCAACTCACTGACAAGGTCTTAGAAAATGCAAGACGCCAGGCTCGAGTTGACAGCATTGATTGTATCTTCGAATGGACCTTTAAAAGCTGGGCAAAACGCCTTCGTGGAGTGAACTGCATCGAAGAGCACGGATCACAGCCATGGGAGCTCGAGTATTGGGATTCCATTGACCTTGAGACCTTGAAGCGCGCTTTTGAGCAAGGCTTGATTGAGGCTAAGGCGCAAGACGAAGTACCTTCCGATAACCCTCTACCAGACGATTGCAAGCAGAGATTGCGAATTGAGATTTTGATGCGAAGCATGCGTCAAATTGGTACGTGAACATTACTTCATTTTCCTACCATATCCAAGCAGCCGCTGATATTGTGAAGATAAGAAACTACCTGCCGGTATATCGTTGTCCTGGGGGGTCAAGAGCCCCGAGACTGATGCTTTACTCAAATCCTTCTCGCCCCCCTTCAAACTGGAAACACATGGCTTTTCTTTTCGCTGGGTTTTCGGCCCCAAATATCCTAGCTTTCCGGTAATCGAGGGTGGAATAGCAAAATGCAACAATGAACAAGTTCGGGAATGCAATTTTGCAATCATTTCGAACTACTTGTGGTTGCACCTTTGCAATGCAATCTTCCCCCTCTCAGCGCTCTTACCTGTCGCATCAATGGCACCGATCAGCAGCATCAGGACGTCTGCCAATATTCCTCCACCCACGTTCGCCACTCCAGCAAATAACCTTTCAAGCACCGCACCGAACAGCAGCATTTTGACTTCAATCGATGTTGCTGCGTCCACAATCGCCACTTCGGCGAAGACCTTCTCATCCACCGCTCCAACCAGCCGTATTGAGAATCCTGTCACATTTATTCCGTCCACGCTCGTTACTCCCGCAAATAATATTCCATCCGCCGCACTCGTCAGAAGCAGCGGGACTTCTGGCGATGCTCTTCCGGCATCCTCCGGCACTCCTACAGAGAACTTCCCACTGCCATCCACCGCTCCGGCCAGCCGTGTCGAGCTTTCTGCCACTGCCACTCCCGCAAAGGAACCCCTCTCCACCGCACCAACCAGCCGTATTCAGATTTCTGCCAATGTTCCTGCGTCAACAATCGCTACCCCTATCAATAGCTCCATGCCCATCCCGCCGCTTAGCCGTCTTAAGAGCTCTGCCAAAGTTCCCACCCGCGCAATAGTCGCCCCCGCAAGAACCGTATCACCCTCCAAGCCGAACAGCAGTACCCAAAGTTCGGCCATTAGCCCTGCGTTTGCGGTGGTTGTTGGGAGCGAGGGTGCATTGGACGACCCGGAGGAGAGATCACCCACACCTACTTACTCCACCCCTGAACCCCAGAGCTCACGCACCCTTAGATCCAAGTCTGCAATTCCATCATCTGTTATCGACCTGACTGCCGAAAGCCAAACACCTACGCCTGAACAAGGTGAGCCGAAGCGCAAAAGCCAAACGCCTCCACCTGAACAAAGTGAACCCAAGCGCAAAAGGGGCCGCCCTCGCAAACAAGTTTATCCTGCAGAGAACATTGGCCGAACCGCAATAGAAAAAACAAGCCATGCCGTATTTGAAAGTCAGTCCGAGGAGATTTCTGCACTACACATAAAACTGGATCACGTTCAAAGGCAGGCCACAGCTCATATCGAAACCCTGCGGTTGGAGCTTGATCGCTGCGAATCCAGCTTGAAACAAAATTCATCTGAAATTATCAGTCTCAGAACAGAAGTTCAGGAATTGAAAGATCATACGAGCCAGAGATCTATCGTTGTTTCCAACCTAAAACAAGTTGTTAACATTCTTGTGTGTCAGGTCAACCAGCTTAGTGAAGAGGCCAATGACCGTGCAGCAAAGAAGCCCAGTCAGCATAGTTTGCTATCACCGTTTTCCTCCAACTCGAGATCTGCGAGCCAACTCGTCAACAGCTCTGATTCACAAAATGACACTGGAGTGATTCTCGCCGATACAAATCCGGTGTATCTTTTTCAGAATTTCGAAGAAGACCACTCGGCTTTTGCCGTTACGAGAAAGTATGTTGCTGAAGCATTCGTGGCCCAAGCTGCCCAAGCTGATTATCAATCGCTATATGTTGGTAAATACCAGGCTCTTACAAACATTCCTCGTGTCCACCTCGCTGCAAATTCACATCTTCCAGCTCTCGAAACCCCATTTACCACCTCCGAAGAACGAAAAATCCCGGCGGACTTCTCGCCTGAAAGCACATCGAAGCAGCTCGCCGCCACCATAAATCACACTTCTGATAGCGGATGAATGTCCAACTCGGTCTATTATGTAATCCACAAGCGGGCTCTGTATTACGTCTCGGGATCAATCAGTTTGTCTGTGTGGTCACTGTCCAGCCTTTTCATCATCAAGAACGATTCCAGCCGTATCCAACTGTCTCTTGCGAACTCCAGTACAACGATTGGCGTCTTTGACTGAACGGGTTCAAACGTCAAAAGCATGGCTAGTCTTGAAGTCATGGGAATAAGCCATTTTTGTAGGTAAAAGAAAAAGAAAAATTATTTCCTGAATGACTTAGGGCTTCCTTGCCAAACCCCTCACCCCGCAGGGTTGCTCGTGTCAATGCTCATCGACCCCCAAAATCACATCTTATTCAAGGAATAATTGGATCTTTTGTGAGCGAATTGTCAAATTCGTAATAATCATAAGTGATCCAAATATCGTCGTCACTTGCACCCTCAGTTGAAATTCCGTTTGTTTCAAGAATCAGTCGTTTTCGGTCGATAGTGAAACTCTTTTCCCGCTCTATTTTTTCTTCTTCAATGTCTAGCAATGTTCTCCCTTTATGGTCCTCAAATCCGTCTTCATGAATTTCTTCAATCATGTCTTGTATCTCCTGAGTATTCTACAAGCATTCATAAGTTAGCAAGGTTTGACCGATGATGAACCCCCTCAGCGGTTTTGGGGATCACTAAAACGTAATGGTGAACCTACCCGGATGTCTTCATCCATAGCTCTGCTGGGGATCTCTCCCTTTGCGAGCTTTTCACTTCTTCGTCTAATGACTGTCTCGTCGATCGCCCTAAGATCATTATGAAGATGTTGCGTATTCTTTAGTCTCTGTGCAGCGAGATGCTCCTTGAGGTCTTCAGGGAGCCGAAGTAGATTTAAAATATTGTTATCGGCATCTGCCGCACTAGCGGTCAGGGGATCACCGATTGTCAGATACAGCAAACTCTCATCGAAGTTCGTGGGTGTTGGGCCCACGTTCCTGAGTTCATGGTCGCCTTGCGCGAGAAACCAGGCAAAATGTAGTAAACTGCCACAAAAGTTCACCCAGCCGCCAATTTCTTTAGGGTCCAGCATTCCTTTTTGGTGCCTAAATTCGAGAGTAGTCGGCTTGTTGGCTCTGGCTAGTGATATATTGATTGTTGCATAGTTAATGTTCGGCCTCTTCACTCTCCGGCTTCCATCCGCCCATTTCCCGGTCCAAGGCCAGCCTGTTACAAAGACCTTGAGTTCTTGCAAGGAATTACAAGCATAGATACCCTCTGTGAAATCTTCCGGTGTGTATCTTTTTGCCTCTTCTGTGACATAATATTGAGCTTTCGTTCCAGCTACCTTTTCGTGTTTGAACTTTTCCATTCCAAGGCGCAAACGAGGACACCAGTAGTCCTCGTCTCTTTGCCGCACATCAATGAACTTTTCAATCTGGTCTTCGAATAAACCATATAATGCCAGCAGATTCTTTACCGCCTTCAATCCAAGCTCACTGTCGAATGCGCGTGGTTCGTCTTTGATTCCAAAATGGACATGTAAAGCTTCGCTTCCCTCATAGCTAAACCAGCCCCACCGAGCATGTCCACCGTCATCTTTTACTGCGTGAAGGTCTTTATGCAATTGTTCCAATTGTCCCACCCACTGTTCTTCGTTCCCATAATCTAGGACCTTGCTCACCACCTCAGCTCCAGCGACCCGCCAAAACAATTTCTTGGCATCAGGAGAGATCTCCTGGTCTTCAAATTCCAGAAATTCCCTCTTAGGCCGCAGACTATCGTCCCATGTCACATGCCAAGTATCGGCACTTTGCGTTTTTGGAGACCCAAATTTGACTTCTCCCAGCACACTCGGCATCCCATCCTGGCCAGGCAGCCAGTGATTCAAAGCAGCGTGCAAGTACCTCAAGACATTGTTGATAAGACTCACGGACTCCGAGTTAGTCGAAGCGGTACTGACGGTGTTGGGGTCTAAGCCGGCAGCTACAAGCTCTTTGGCCTTTTTTGCCACGGGGCGGTAGGGGCTTTTGGTGGGGTCATTAAGTTCTCCCGTCCATTTCTGGTGAAGTGCTTTGTCGACGGCGAAATCGAATTCTAGCTCGAGCCCAAATGTCAATTTTGGAATGCGATATTTATCTAACAGCGCCTGTTGTTCCGGGGTCACGGAGGACATCTTGCTCGCGTCGCTTGCACGCTGTCGGCGGAACTGGGGGAAAGCTGTAGGCAGCAGATGAATTTCGTGAGATTTTCTACTTCAGAACTTTCAAGAATACATGCTAATTCCAATATACGCGACGTTGCAGTAGGGAAGACAATTTCGAGGAAAGAAAGAAAGCAAAAAATAAAGGAAGTTTGTTTGCGGCATCCCAACCATTTCAACAAAGAAAAAGTCTGGCTTTCGTCTATTGTCATCGCATTCCTAAGCACTCGTAATAATGCATTGTCCTTTCATCGGAGCCGAATCCAGCCACCAGTAAGTGAGGCCGTCGCCCACAGATAGCGCAATGAGGTTGACATCTGGTCGGCCAAAGTTCCTAGCAGGTGATTTTGGGCCAAAGTACGCCCGTCAGGCTTTTCGCCGCAACAACAACACATTTGCCACGAATAACAGTGATATCTATGCCTTACAACACAGATACGTGCTCTGCGATATCGAATCCGACTCTCACGAAATCATGAAGTGGGGGCAGGTCACGTGCAATTGCCCGATCTACGTGACAGTGAGGGATGGCGATACCGGCAGTCCCCAAACAATCTCGAGTAGTTTTTCATTGGCCAGTCAAGTCTCAACTCACAGCATTCAGTGGTCTGCCGATCGCTTCCCTGCCATATCGTGCATACTTGAAATGCGGGGACCCGCCGGGTAATCGATCCAAGTGCAACGTTGGGCTTGTGTGACTTGCCTACAGAAGATGATGCCCGCATTTCTTGGCGAGAAGCCTGGATTTTGAACTTGGTCCCAGAGAACGCTCTGATGACTCCTCCAGGCATCCTGTTTATTACACATAACTAAGATTTTGTACTGAATTGGCTTTGGCAAAAGTTCTCCCACGAGTTGAGAATCTCAAGAACATGCACTTCTTAATCCCTTTCCTAGTCTCCACGCTTGCAACTATATGTCACTCCCAAAATACTTCAATCTCCAATGGCCTAGCCATGACACCTCCCATGGGGTGGAGCAGCTGGAACCAATTCGGTGACGAGATAAACGAGGAGCTCTTGCACGACACCATCGACACAATGGCAAGCAACGGCCTTCGAAACGCGGGCTACATCTTCATCAATCTTGACGACGGTTGGCAGCGTTACAGGGGCAATCGCTCCGAGCATCCACTTGAAGCCGACCCGGTCAAGTTCCCCAACGGTATAAAAGCACTTGCAGATTACGCTCACGACCGCGGGTTCAAACTGGGTATCTACTCGGGGCCGGGCCAGAGTACATGTGCCGGTTATACCGGTAGTGAAGGGCACGAGAAAGAGGACGCTGCTATGTTCGCTTCCTGGGGGATCGATCACTTGAAGTACGATAGCTGCTGCTCGGAGGGAATCGATGCTCCCAAAGCAGAGGTACAGGCCATAGTCCTGAAAATGTCGGAGGCGCTCGTTGCTACTCATCGTCCTATTGTCTATCATGCTTGCCACTGCGGCTGGGCCGACATCTGGGAGTGGGCTGCGGGAGAAGGTGCGAATCAGTGGAGAATCGGACAGGACATCTCGGATGACTTCAACTATCCTGGAAATCGGGAGAAATACTATTTCGACGTGCTGGACATGCTGGACCGGGGTAACAATGTTTCCAAATATACGGGCCCAGGACATTGGAATGACTACGATATGCTCATCATCGGTCTGCACGGAGAGAGCTCGCAGCTGGTAGGCACAGGTGCTTCGAATATTGAATACCGGACACATTTCAGTATTTGGGCCCTAGTAAGCTCACCGCTCCTCATCGGCTCAGACGTACGAACTCTAAATGACGATTCGTTGGAAACGCTCACAAACAAAGAAATCATCGCCGTTAACCAAGATCCCGACGGCGCACCCCACCAGTTGGTGCAAGGTACTGCCAGCAGTTACTTACAGATATATGCCAAGCCCCTCAATGACGGCGGTTACGCTATCGCCCTGCTTAATCGGGGATCTACGACCGCGGATATGACTCTTAGCATACCTCGAGATCTCACTATGGATTGGGACTTGTACCTTGTGCGCGATTTGTGGAAACATGAGGATCATGGCCCGTACGATATCCCGTATACAACAGAAGTCATGCCTCATGAAGCCAAAATGTTGCGAGTGTCAGAGGTGACAAATACCAAGAGAAAGGAACGGAGTGCAAGACCCAGATTTATTTTTGACGAATAGGTGGGCCGGGGTTGAAAAGATGCCGTGTACGTACGGAGACAACATACCGTCTCTCTATGAGTTTATTTTAGAATTATATAGCTTCGAATATAATCCGGATAGGTGAACGACATGTTGGGCCTAGTATTTCAAGAATTTTTAGGCCTTGTCGCCTCCGAGAAGCTGAGGACCAACAGTTCTTGCCCCAGACCTCAAGTTGCTACCCCGCACACCTCTAGGCTTTAGATACAAGCCAGCCACCATTCTGTAGCCTTTGAAATATCTCTTCCGCATCATACTTTAGCGCTATTTCTCTCAGTCTTGCCAAGTTCTCTGCTCCATAACTCGCCAGGGCGTTCTGATCCCGTGACGAGTAGTTCGCGTATTTGAAGGGCAGATATGTCCCGTTCTTCTTGGATACTTCTTCCGCTCTGTCGACAATAGTTCGGACTGATTTAATGATCGTTTCTTCGTCGTCAGCATTTTTGTAGTCGGCCAATATGAGAAACCCTGAAAATAAGTTCAGCGGTCTGAAATTCCTAAGTGAGAGAGGGAAGGCGTACAGTTATGATTTTGAGCTTTCAGCCCCAAGGGATTGCCACCCTTCACGTCGCATGCTTTGATAGCGCTAGATGCGATGGGTTGGAAGACCATTGTCAAGTACACATGGTTGATACCAGCGGCCTCAAGTGCTAAGACTTGATTTTCCCAACTCTCTTGTGCAGCCTTGTACATTTCTAGATCGGGTAGACTGGTCATGGTTCTCATTTTGTGCCTGTTCACACATTAGCTGCGAATGATTGAGAGGAGACGATGGTTTCTACGAAAGTGTCCCTGGCTGCATGAGATTCTCAAGTGCACGCATCACCTGGTACATAGTCCGGCAGCCCGGCTCCACGATTTTACCCATAAATGGAATGCTGTAATAGCAATTGAAGACTTCCGGGTTTTCCACTGGAATGGTGTAGAAGAATACAAGCGCAGTAACTTGGCTTGTTGCAGAGAAAATGAGAGTTGCTTTATCGTTCTTTTCGATCTCTTCGTGATATTTCATCAAAGCTTCGATTAGCTCGGCGTTTTGGGTGGGAGAGTACAGTCTTGCTTCGGCCCAGACTTTATTGGATACCGTTGCCATCGTGAAAGTGGTGACGATTCCGAAGTTAGCATGTCCTCCTTTCAACGCCCAGAATAAATTCGTATTTTCTGTCGCATTGGCATGCACAATCGTTGAGTCTGATAAGACGATCTAGTTCCCTCTCGGTCAGCTCAACCTCTTTCCAATTTCAGAACTAATGCCCACCTCATAATCTACTACCCCGGCGCATGAAAGCCCGTGCTCGCTATTTTGAAAAGAAAGTCCGCCGCCCAGCAACAATCCCGGTACACCAACCTTCGGCACTCGTCCGCCTGTGACTGTTAAACCATAGGGATCAAGCGCCTCATAAACGTCGAGCCAAGTCAAGCCAGGACCAATTGCTGCTGTCGTCTTGTCTTCGGAGATCGTTATCTTGTTAAGCTGAGATAGAGCAATGACCACACCGCCCTCGTTGCTTGTGAATCCCGGATTATGGTGGTGTCCTCCACCTTGAACAGAGAACGTAGCGCCCAGAAATTTGACGAGTGCCAGAATGCTGGATACTTGCTCCGCAGAAGCTGGTGTAAGGATTGCTCTAGGCGAAAACCAACAGTTGGTCGACCTGGCAAGGTGAGCGAGATCCAGTGTTGTGTTCGATGGTTTGGTCGCCTTACCATGGCTTTTGCTTAAGTTCCTCAAAGCTAGCTGAGCTTTCAATGGCTGTAATGTCTCCAAATACTAGCGGGAATACCTTCTCAATTGTTGATGGCCGCGCTGCCTCCTTTCCCTCTTCGCTCAAGCTCTCGAAGTTTGAGAGGCAGGCTTCTGCTTCCATCAACGGCGCCGATCCAATGCGTATGGTACTTAGGAGTTTTGTAACACTCGCCGAGGGAGCCATAGTTTAACACCGGCGATAATATCTTGTGCTTCGTGGTTTGTCTCGAATTGCATAAACAGCGAGGGGCGCTTATATGTGAGCAGATGTTGTCGCTGATGAAAATGACCCTTGCTGCTGCTGCAGTAAGCACCCGAGGTGCGTACCCCGGGTCAGACCGCCAGATCAGACGGGTTGTATGGAAACAAGCCCTTCGGTACATCCCGTGCAATCCTCGTAAATTACCTAAATGGGTTTGGGGCGTAGTACACAACAAAAATAACAAGACGGCACCACTTTGTCTTGACCTTTGAAGGTTAATACTAGTAAAAGCTCCAACTCGGCAGAGTCTGTCCCCTGTCTACAGTACTGTAATTACCCCGCCTATGGTCCCTTATCATATCAGGAAGGTGGGGTTGGCCCCATGCTCGGAAACAAACACTTAACTCTCCCAAATACCATGCATTTGGTAGAAATATAAGACTCAGAAAAGACAGAGCTGTCATATCAATGATGACTATAATATATACAAAAACTCGCGTGTGGAGGCATCTGCCCAGCAGCCCAAGCTCTTGGCCTCCCAAGCTTCAAAGATGCCGCCCTCCCGCGCATCACCGCCACTCGTCTCAAACCACCGTTATGTTTTTGGGACCGGTAGAGCCAGAATCAGATCCGACGCATGCTCAGAAGCTGTGACAATCAAAGCACTAGGATTCGTCGTCACCTGCCCCGGAAAGATCGAGCCATCCATCACAAAAATATTATCCGTCCCATAAACCTTGTTATTCGTATCCACAACCGCAGTCCCATTACCAACAAGTCCAGAATCGGTTCCCATTTTCGCAGTCCCCATCCAGTGGTTAGCTCGGCGGGCCCCGACGTTGGCGTAGTTCAGCGGGATGGTCTTGAGGTAGTCGGTGCCTGAGACTCCTGGGGGCGGGAGGTTCCAGGTGATGTTGGGGATTACTTTGAGGGCGGCTACCATGTTGTCGATGGCTATGGCTACGGTGGCGAGGTCGTTGGGATCGCCGTAGGGGATGGTGGAGACGATCATGTTGAGGCCTTTTTGAATTGTTGTTCGGCCGCGGGATACTTCGCCTCGGCCGAGATAGAGTGAGAGGGTCATGGAGTTGCCGTTTGGGATTCCGTTGGAGCCTTCAACCCGGCCCTGAATTTCCAAACACTGGAGTCAGCACAGCTCTTTTAAGAACAAATCGTCAAAGCTCTTGGACGGCAACCCGACAGGATACTTTCGGCGAATATCAGGCTGGCAAGGTCACTCACCTGCCATTGCATATGCCTAACAATACCATCCGGACCTTCAATCTCCTCCCACATTATCGGTCCAATATCAGGCGCGGCCTGGGCGAGCGGGCCAATGCGCTTGGTCAAGTAGTTTTGAGCGTCATCGGCAATAGGCGTAAGCCACGCGGCAGGCCAATCGTAATAGCTAACATTCGGATGAGAAACAACGGTATCAGTATTTAGATGATCGTTCAAGTTATAGCCGACTGGAAGAATGATCCAGTCGGTTTGGTTGATCATTGTTGGTCCATCTGCGCTAGACTGAACGACCTGGAGTTGGTCGGCTGGGCCGATGCCGCTTCGGAAGAGGAGCTTTGACGTCCCGAATGTTCCAGCGGAAATTACAACACGACCTAGATGAAGATTCGATCATTAGTGTTGCTTCGTTGAGAAATGCCAAGGTTTTAAGTGGGTGGAGCGGAGAAAGGCCCAGAATCTGCCAGGAGGGGAACATGTTCCGACCACGAAGTCTACCCCAAGATGGGGAGATCCAATATCAGAAGTAAACGACTTACCAGTACCCGGCGTGAGGCTCACGGTCCCTACACGTCCTCCATTATTTGTCGGAATAACGTTGAGAGATGTAGCATGACCCTTATCCCGATTTACCCTTTCCACACTGGTATTCAGCCACAAGTGGAAGTTACTTCTACCATTAGCAGATACAAGATAAGTCGCCATAGGACCCCCGCGCTCTCCGTTGGAGAACATATGCGGCGGGTGGCAAAACGTGCGATTTTTCTCGGCCGGGACGTCGTTTGCCGTAACACTGCTCCAGTTCGCAGCCTTAAGGCCGTCAATGATGACGTCGAATCCGTTTTGGAGATATCTCACGCCATCCATAGAGGGGTGATCTGTGCCGGGGATACGCGAGAAGACCCGTTCAGTTGCTGCTGTCATGTCGGTCGACTTCCATCCAGCGGGAAAATTGACGTCCCAATCTGAGGGGTTGGGTTTCCACCAGAGACCCGCGTTGACTGCTGTGCCGCCGCCGAGAACGCAGCCTGCCATCTGATCGACGTCGGTGCAAGCAACGCCAGCTGTACCGCCATTCCAAATTCGGTTGCATTCTCCGGGGATGTCGAACCAAGTCAGATTGTAGCCATCTAGCCAGCCATTCTCTGGTCGGAGAGTGCCGCCCCATCTCGCAGACGATGCAACTCCCTTCTCGATAAGCAGCACTGATTTCCCAGCCGCTGAGAGTTTATCAGCCATAGGTATGCCTCCTGCACCGCCTCCAACAACAATGTAGTCGTAGCTCGTCTGAGTGGGAACTGGGATAGCCGAGTAGGTTGCCGTGGCGGTAGCAGTTCCTGTCACAACCGTCCCAGTAGCCGTTTTTGTCGCCCATGCAGAGTACGAAACTTGTGTAGCTGATGGAACCTGAATCACAAATTCGCCCATACCGTTATCGTGCTGGGAGAAGCTTGAAAACGGGTTGGTGGGGTCTGTAGGTCCAACATCCGATTGCGCCCATCCTTGCGCGAAGGATGACTTGCTTGTGGAAGTGTTGAAAGATGTCTGTGACGGATCATCAAAGATCAAGCAGTTCTGGCATCTATAGACAAGAACCCAGTGTGTCGAATTCACGCTTGAGTAGATTTGTGTAAGATTTGCACTTCCCTTATACAACGTAGGTGGCTGATATGCACTGCAGAGACGTCAAAACTGCTCGAAACATACCAAGAATAGAAAACTCACGAAGAATAGCGGAAAGATGTAGCAATTTGATCACCAGAGCCGGTTGGCCATGCGAGCAGCATGAGGTGGTTGGGCATAGCGGCGGATTGAGAATCCCCATGCACAATGCCACTCCAGCCTCCTTTCCCGGCGGGAGTAGAGCCAATCTAGAGGATTTCAGCAAACAATGCAGAGAGGGGGGATTTGTTGCCACCGACAATCAGGCCAATATACTCATAAGTATCAACTGTCAAAGCATTGGGCGGCAATGCCATGCCAAACGTAAAGCCGCCCCAAGAGACCTGAGACAATTCGCCATCTCCGATTATCGTGCCATTGGCTTCAGAACTAGTATAGAAAATGATGCCTGTATTGGGCTCTGTATATTGGCCATGAGATGCAAAGTCTTGGGCCACAATGGCATGAAAAGCTGCTCGATTGTCAGAAGATCCGCGCGGAAGACAAGGAAGGCGGGATGGGCTGCAACTCACAACACAGGGCTAAGCCCAACACACCCGCAAAGAAACTTGAAATCTTCATTCTAAGATTCGATCTGATTCAAAAGCATCCCAGAATTTGAGGAAGATGGGTTTCAAGACAGCAGTGGGAGCTCAGTCATTTTACCTCGTTTGCCCCACATACCTTCGTCCCAGCAACAGAATGACAATTTGAATATACAGGGATTGTGAACAAAGTACTTCCAACAAAATAGGTTACCAAGGGATGGAAAATGCGGGGCAGTAGATCTGTTTGGAAACTTAATGTATATGAAATTCAGGC
Source organism: Lachnellula suecica (assembly GCA_007825345.1). Lineage (NCBI taxonomy): Eukaryota > Fungi > Ascomycota > Leotiomycetes > Helotiales > Lachnaceae > Lachnellula > Lachnellula suecica. Next base: position 12,934 of record QGMK01000551.1, read on the forward strand.
TCCGCTGGGAGTACCATTCCCCGCATCTCGGGTAAACATTTCACTGGCCACTGCCCCTGGATGCTTACCAGAAACGAGCACGAGACACAATTGTATTAGCAATTAATTATATACTTACACAGCCACTATTCGGCAGATCATGAACACAGAGCCCAAAGTAGAATTGCTTTCGACCCCAACGTATCAAGGGTTGCCCGAAACAGGCGCCCTGTCTAGCCAGCAATTAGCCTCATCGCGATTGGCAGCTTAAATTACAAACTGGCTGAATAATATCTTACATGCTTAATACAATAAAAGTCTCCGTGTAGATGCATACTGTGGCGGCCTCAATGTGCACAAAGAAGGCTCCCGGTAGGTAAGAGGGTCCCAAATTATGTGAAAGCCCATAACCGTCCAGTGACCCAGTCACCTGAAGTTATCGACTTTCAGTTTTGGCGGCAACGCATATTGTCCTGAGCAACTACCAGGGTTTTCGCAACCTTTGAGGTTACACCGCCCATACAAGCGGCAATAGCACTGGTCAGCACGTGGACATGCTTGTGTATTGAGCCGCTCCAAATCAACCCCGTCAGGTGACATATTCTCTGCGTTAGGTTCACTCTGTTTTATGAACAAAATGTGCCACACGTATGACAAGATTCGGCCTGATATACGATCATCGCGAGGCGCACCGTCGTCGTCAAGCAGCCACTGCCTTAACGCTACATATTCATCCCTATAATGCTGCCATATCTGCTCGCGTGCAACGACAAACTGTGCACAGCACTGAGCTCTCACAGCGTCTGAACTCCCCAGCTTCACGGCGCCACCAAAAAGCTTCACGAAAGCTCCTGGTAATGCTGCATCGGAGGACGCGCGAGCATCCCACGGCGAGATCACTGCCTGAGCTGAGTTTTCGAAATGGCCTTGCGGCTTCATTGAAGCAGGGCACATGCTGAGGCTCCAGTCGCAACGTAGATTGTGGTATCCCCAGGGCTCAAGCGCGACAGACACATTGAGTGCGGCAAGCAGCGCAGCGTTGTCGTAGTCTGGGGAATCATTGTGCCACGCCCGGCGGGAGCCATGAACGAATACCGCCCCCGCTGCTGGGATGTTGTCGTAGTTATCGATCAGAAAGGTCAAATATGCCATGGCCTCATGGCCGCGGTTTGCAGGCACCTGGAGGTACGTTGATGTCGCGTCGGTGGGCGCGTCAGCCGTGTAGATGCAGACATGGTAGAGCTTGCCAAGAGCATGAAGCCATTCAGGATCTCCATCAGAGGAAACACGGCCCACGACCAGTGCTGGTTTTGATGTTTTTGCCAAGTCGGGACAAATGCCACGTAACTCGGGCAGTATCGCAGCCGATGTCTCGTACCGAACTTTGTTCCATGCGAAATACTTGCTGTTTGATTGGGGATGGGTCAAGTATATAATGGAAAACAATGCACAACCGAAGAGAAACAAATGTGTAAGAGCTTTTCTCGTCGTTCGTCTCATTTTGAAGATATTTTTGCGATCTGCGGTTCAGTTTTTCACGATGATGACCTATAATTCTTCGGCACCGGCGGAAGCGACCAGTGCGCACGCGGCCGGTGCGTGCGGATGTCCGATCCATTTTAATCTCACTAGAACCCCTAATTTAAGATTACATATAGCTCAGTGTTTGCAATGTTATTCAAAATACTAAGATTTCACTTGTTCCTGAAAAATTAAAGGAATTTAGCACTGCCAATCCAAACCGTTGAAGTAAATGCGTAAGGACTAATGATTTGCGACTAGGACGGCAGAAGGAAAGCCGACAACCCCTGAATAGCATAATGATATCACGGTTTTCGCGTTGGCCCCAATCGGCGTGCCCCCGACTCGAGAAACCGATTAAAACAGCAACTGAGAAAGAATAGGGGCAACAAGACGACGTCTTCTTGCTTATTACAACGTAGTCCTGGAGTATTTCGGATATAAACCTGGCCAGTCTTCCCCAATTTTATCTTCATTAGTTTTATGAAATATTATCCCTTGGTAATGTGGTGAATGGTTATAGTACTGATTGTTGTGTGGCTAGAAATAGCAACACGACGTTTTCCAAAGCTGTATCCTCTCCCCTATTCACTTTTCCGTTAAGCGAGCCAAGACTTTTCTGCTGGCTTTATTTTTGGATCCTACGGTGCCCCATTGAATGCCAAAACGGTACTCTTATAAGCTAGTCCCCTGCTAGGGCCCCGCCAGTCGCCCTGCAAAATACTGTACCCACCGTGCAATGTAGGTAGCAAACCCGGAGCCAAGACACACAAAGAAAACAGGTCAAGCGAGTATCTTCGCAGCGCATCGAACGTTGCTTTCGATAGCCACAATGCCGGAAGCTTTTCAACAACCAAACGTGCCAGCGCAACCACAAGATCCGATTTGCCCACCCTCCTCAGCACAGTCAATAGCCATGGCCGCGATGAATCAAATGCGTGAACCGCCCCTTCCTTTGGCAGACTCTATGATAGAATCAAATCAAATGTACGGAGGGGGTAAGATTCGGTTAGATCCCGAGTTGCAGGATGACCAACAACCTGCGCTAGGTCGGAATATGGAAGAAAAGTACAACGAACTGCTCAGAGCCTTCCAGAAAGTTCATCGTGCGGGGATTGCCGTGGTGCAAGACCCAGCTTCGGAAGAGAATCTGAGGTTACTAAAAGAAGCACTTCGACTTACTGAACAAATCGCACAGCTTGGTGCAGAAACGGTCTCTAATCACCAAATGGAAGGTTCGGGCTCTTTCGATCATGCTTCTTCAACAATTCCAATGCGGTCCACGAATCCGGACCAAGTATTGAGCAACCAAGCTCCACAAGTTGAGTCTGAATACCAAGGTGTAAGTACTGCTACAGAGGTTAATATTACCAAACGCAGACTTGATATGGAATAGCTGACTTGTTGGATTATTAGAGTAGCCATTTGCCTTCCCCCTACCCAGATGAACCTTCATGGTTCAGTGAACCAGTCCGAACGCCACATGAGGCACGCCAAGACGGAGTTGAAGTCATATCTGACTACTCAACATATGTACAAAAGCAAGGTCAGGATTCTATGCCTAGCATGACGGGAGAAGATGACGGCCAGTTCGCGTCGTCCGACCACGAAATGTCCGATGCCAACTACAACGAGAACAGCGCAGAGAGACCCATAGAGCCAGGGATGAGCGTGGCGGAGAGTGCACGGTCAGTAAAGCTCAGAATCAAGACTCAAAACTCCATGTCGAAGAGGAATTTTGCTGCAAGAACCAGGCTGTCTAACATTGAGAGATCAAGATCCAAGAAGCCGAAGCTGAACGTAACTGAGAGAGCGCGTGCCAGGATTCTCAAGCTCTGGACATCCGATCTTGCACAGCAATGGGTCAATATCCCAAATCATAGCGGAGGTTTACTTTCAGCCGCTGCTCTTGTTGCAAAGGATAGATCGTTTGAGGATGCAGTGCCATATATCAATTATGCTATTGTGGGTCGCCTAGAAGCAGTGAACACTCGCACCAATCGAAGACCTAGACCCCAACCACAAGATTTTAACAAGCTGCACAAAGGCACTATTGAGGTCGTTAATATCACGGAGGCGATCCTCGACAAGCATAACCTGCAATATGGTCCTATGGGACTGTTGGAAATCCGTGGTTGATGAGGTTAGACGGCGTTTTCTGAAAACCCATGATACGAAGGCGTGGATGACAGTGACATCTACATGACTGTGGAGAGAAAGGATGAACTATGCTCCTAGTCTCTTGCAACTGTAGTTAAGGAACGGGTTTAGGGCCGTATTATTGATCTCTCACAGTCATTAGGATTACCATGCACTCCAGCACAGCACTTCAAAGACCAAACATACGTGACACTTTCAACATTCCTGAAAGACGACAATGCTATCTCATGCAGCTTACCGATCAAGATTCCACCGCCGCCCTGTCCGACCGGCCGACCGGCCCATCGTCCCCAGACTTCTTTCCCCTCCCCTTCCCGCCCCGCCCCTTCCCCCTCCGCAAGTTTTGCCACTTCTTAAATTTAACAATATTATGAGAAGAAATTGATTACCAAAAAACAGCATAGTTGAGAACCGATTGGGACGAGGCCTTTTTTTTCCTGTCAACAGACCAAGTAAATGGCAGCACATAGTCAGCCGGCCAATCAGCTTTTCATCACCGGTTTATCCGGAATTCCGAGTCGGACCACACACTTCAAATCACTCATTTCGCATTCGCTAAATTATACGGACATGTCGGTCACAGTTCTTAGACTTTAAATTGATGATTCTTGTGATTGTAGGCGCGTAATACGTGGACTTGCTATTGGGGTGAGCAGAACCCCTTTTAGGTACCCCCTGAGACGACTGGTCCCATAACATGACGTTTGTTTCGACTTTCGACCGCGATCTTCGCAAATTCGGAACAACTTCCGAGCCGGCATGTTCTATCAAAAGTAACACGTGGTATTTGTGTATGGATCCTTGTAGGTGTGAATTATGCGTTCTGCTGACAAGTTGCAAAGAGGGGTAAACTCAAGCCCCTCTTCCCCTTCGAAACTGAAATCTACTATTTATATAAATCCATTTGCTCCCTTACGTTTATACCGATACTTAAGTCATCAATCGCCATACTTTTCATCAAAATGGATTTAGCGCATGTCCACCAATCCAAAACTGCAAATGTTCAGCGATACTAACATTTCTCAGCCCCTCAACCGCCACGACCGAAGAGGCCTACAACAACGTGCTAGCCGCTGAAAGCATCCCCACCGACATCGAAGAACTCTCCGACTGCAAAATCCTCTGGATCGGCCCGCGCAACGCCAAATCTATCATCTTGTACCTGCATGGTTGACATCCGGAGCCCTCTTCCCCTTGGCAGCAGCTAACGATCCGAGCAGGCGGGGGACTAGTGATGCATGCCTACGATGCACACTTCCAATTCCTCATCAACGGCTTCAAAGTCATGCAAGCGAATAGCCAAAGTGTATCAATCGCTGTGTTAGACTATGGTGAGAATTCATGGCCACGTGGGGTTGAGGTTGGCTAAAGCGGGGTAGGACTGGCTCCTTCCACGCCGTACCCAGGACAGGTCCGCCAGACTGTGGCGGCTACGCAGCATGTGTTGAAGTCGCGTGCAGCTGAAACTGTACTTTGTTCTCGAAGCAAAAAAGCTTAAAAACTGACAGACATATCAGATTTCATTGTCAGGCGACTCAGCGGGTGGCACGCTCGCCCTCGCGCTGCTGCTCCACACTCAACACACGCAACCCACCGTACCCGCTTTCTCCCTCCCAACAGGCTCTCGCATCCACGAAGCTTTTGTATGCTCACCCGGCGCGCCCGTCTGGGAAGAAACAGTATCGACCCGCGAGAACGAGGGCAAGGATATATTCCGTCGTGAAGACGCGGTGAAGATTGAGGAGGTGGTGAGAAGCGGCGCCGAAGCTGGGGTGGAAATCAGAAACCCTTGGTTCCTGCAAAGTATGCAGGGGGAAGAGTGGTGGAAGGGGTTGCCGGTTGGGAAGGTGACGGTGACGGCTGGGGGAAATGAGATTTTGAGGGATTATATTTTGGATATTGCGGGGAAGATTAAGGTAAGTGCAAAAGGAGACTGGCGAGGTACTGGTGCTGATTATGAAACAGAAAGTTCATGATCGGGAGGTGGCGGTGCTTTGTGGTGAGGGGGAGGTTCATTGTGGACCTTTGATTGATTTGATGAGGGGTGTCATTGAGGACAAGGCTTGCACTAAGCTTTGGAAGCAGTGGTTTGAAGACTTCAAAGCGTAAATAAGATGTCGAAATATTATGCCTTTAAATTCTCAAACACGAAACAAAGACTGACACTACTCCTACTCAGCGGCACCTCTACCATCAATAAATTTTGCAGCCTCCTCATGATATTTTCTCACCTCCGTCTCCAACGATGCAAGAAATTTTGGCAGCTCCGGCAAGATGACCGACCCTATGTCCCTGAATTCAACAACGGGACAAAATTGTTCTGCACTTGCCATATCCTCCCCAATTACCGACGCAATGATATTCTCTAACCCTCCAACCTGCGCCTCTCGCCACTCGAAATCATGTTCCCTGACCAGATCAACTTGCGCCCGTATTTGCACCAGCCCGTCAATCCAAGTGTCAACCTGCAACTCCTTTTGGCGTGTTCGATCCCTGAAACTCTTGGTGGTGTCTATCCACCGGAAGGACAGCGTGTTCAGCGCAACGCCTGCCAGCTTCAATACGATGTTCTTCAGCTATTTCTTGAAATTTGTTGCGCCGGTGGAGCTCATGGTGTCGAGAGTGATGTTCAGCATAGCAACAAAGTCCGTCCTGGGCATAATCGGAGTCCTACTCTTCAGGTTCGTATCCCCGGACGAAGCTCCCTGCCGAGCGGCCTTGACGTACGGCATGACCATAATCAAGAAACCCTGGACAGTCTCCTGCCCATACAGCCGCAGCTCAGGCGTCTTCCAAGTAGCATTCTGCAACTGAGTCGGCCATTCCTTTTCAACCTCCTCCCTAGTCACTTGCGTTAATTTCTCGGCCTGGGCCATTAATGGAACCAATGCGCTTTTCTCGCCATTCAAATTGCCCTTCAACAGCGGCGTGAGAATATCCATGATGGACGCGATGCCCTGATTTGCGGCATCAACACCAGTGTGTCTTTATTCACGGCCACCTTCGGTAGCTTCCAGAATAAATTTGGCTTCGTCGTGACGCTCACAGGCTTTGCGTGAATGAGGTTCCCGTTCTCACCCGCCCACTTCGTGAAGTACGCCACAACGTCAATGCCAACCTTCTCCGCCTGTCCTGGTGGTCCTTCAGCATCACTATCAGTCTTCTCCGTCTGTACCTCCGCTTTCGAAGCCCATGGTTCCCCTGTCGGGCCCCCAAATATGACCTCCATCGTCAGCGTCTTCATACTATCCCCCAGCGTCTCAGCGGTAGCGTTGATATTGGGCTCCTTGAGCTGCAGCTTTGTCTTCTTCTTGAAATCAGAGCCGAAGAAGAGCCAGGGGGAGCCTTTGATGGCTTTTTCTTCATCGGGTGTGAAGGCGTTGGCTTCGTCTTCGATAACATCTGCAGCTTTGAGACCGGGCTCGTCTCTTTGACTTATATCGAATTTGAGCGAAGACACTTCGAGCTCGATACCAAAACTCGGGGCTGGTGCTTGTTAGGTTTTATTTTGGCTGAGGAAGAGGGATAGATGAACCTTGCTTATTATACCCCGTCTTGGGAGCTGCTGGAGCTGGCATTTTGCTGTTCTTCGTCGGTTTCCTCGTTGGTGTTGATGGAAGAAGGCTTGTAACGTGCAAATGGTATACAATGAAGAAGAAGGATGAAACTTCAAAGCAAGAGCAGAAGATTGCAGCCCGTTATATATCGCAGTGCTTAAGCCCTGGCGCGGCAGACGTAAAATTAGAAAGCATTACAAAACACTGCCACTTCACTTTAAATCCAACCCCGCCACTCTCCCAGCCCCAAAAATCACCCTGCGATGTCTGTTCAACGCAAAGAAAGACAAATTTTTTTGATTGGTGAGCATCTTGGCGTTGAGCTGAAATTCAATGCGGCTTCTGATTGGTCGGGAGGAGGCGAGAGGGAGGCGAGCGATGACTGGCAGATGCATGTAAGCTTAGAGGTGCAGCCACCGCCATTTAATCTGCAACAGAAAGAGTCCTGTTACAAGTACCTGTATACTAGTATATGATATGCTTAATTTAGAAAAAGAGCCGTTCCAATTTCAAAGTTTGAAATTTCAAGCTGTGAGACTTCCAGTTTGAGGTACCTGACTCTTGGCGTCTAGCTTTAGGACTTTAAAGATTGAATGCATCCAGTTTCAAGGTTGGGAGGGGTCTCGAGTACGCTTGTAGACCTTGAGTTTGCCTTTAGGCAGGGCTCCCACTCCTCTACGGACCAAATGGAATTGGGAATGTATCAAGCAGACAATCCACGTGACCGGTCAAACCGGATTGACTTCAATGCAGCTTGCTCCCATACCTATCCCTCATCAAGCAGATAGAAATGCAAACACCATAGACATCTATATAAGTAATGGGTCGTCCACTGTAGGTTCTTCTTTCTCTAAATGCCCGTCTGGGGTGGAGGAGGAACGGAGCACCAGCCCTATACTGTCCACTTAGACAACAGGTAGTGGTCGATGCTATGTATACAGGCAGGGAACAATTCTTCCACATACTCAACGAGCATTCGTCGTGATGTTATAAAGCAGTATGGACAATTAAAACCACAATTCAAATGCTTCCTTCACCCCAACCAAAGGCATTGACCTTTCCCTGGATCTCCAAAATCATGAAGCTATTCCCAGCTGGCCTCCACTCCCATCAGCGACTTGATCTCCCCCTAGATATGTGAACTCGCTCCCAAGGCCTTGCCTGTGGCTTCTGCCTTTCCCTGCGTATCAAATCTGCCTAGCAAGGAATCCGCAAGTCAGTTCCGGTTCCAGCGCGGGCAGCACATGACACCAGCAGCATAACAGAAACCGACAGTATTGAATCGCGAACAGCACCTCGTAGGGCAGCGCTCGCAATGCACATTGCTATAATTAGGGCCTTAATCTCAAATGCCCACAAAGAAGCACCTTCCTCCACAACCACCACTTCCGCGACACCAAAAATTCGCAACAAGGAAATCAATTCTTCTTCTGTCTTAAGTCATTAACAAAGACACCAGCTCCTTCCGTGTCTCAAACAAGAGATAAAGAACTGTAAAGCCGTTAAGATGACGGCAGATTTTTCGATGAGCGATGCAACCCCAGTCCTGACAGGTCCGCAACCGGGCCAAAAGCGCAAAGCGGACGACATGTCTGCCTCTTCTTCTTCTTCTTCTTCTTCTTCTTCTTCCTCTGCCTCCGCCTCTGCGACCGACAGTACGGAGGAACGATCAAAGCGTGCAAAGCGCGCCACCATGCCCTCAAAAGCACCACCATCGCCCGCCTCCTCGTCCGCTTCGGCCTCGTCATCCGCATCCTCCTCTTCCGCATCCTCCTCGGCTCCTTCTTCGGCTCCCTCCCCTGCATCCGCCTCAACCTCTTCACCTACCCC
>QGMK01000552.1:0-21944 GCA_007825345.1 Lachnellula suecica
CAGAATAGGGCGGTGGGGAATTCGATCGTCCTCTATCGTGCGATGGTTGGTCGGAGGTTGAAGTAGAGGGACCTGCGTTTGAGGTCGCGGGTCGGTGGACTGCGTAGCTGGGCTCAGATACGCCTTTTCGTGAGATATTGGGGTTGTTGCCGGCCATGGCGGGGTAGTGGGGTAGATCTTGGCTCTTCCTGAAAATCGGAAAGGGACAATCGGCTTGTCTTCTTTCAGAGAATTGGAGATAGCTGCGTATAATGATCATGTAGAGAAGAAGAAACACAATGGGCAAAGATTCAGCCTTGATGGACGTTGACAAGGCTGAAGTGGCGGCCAACCAATAACGCTGGTTGTGGCGCAGCATTTACTCGGTGCCTGAAAAATTGCGTACTCACTGCGGGTGCTTACACTCGAACTAGACCAGATTGGTGTGATTCTGCAAGGGTAGCTTGGTGTTCTGTGGAACATATAATTTTCAGTGAGGGAAGAGACAAGTTTGCTGGTAGTTGAATTTAGAGTTTGAGGATCCACTCTCGGCTGTCCCCCCTTTAACTTGAACAGTCTGAACTGTGATCTGAAAATTTGGGACACTCGAACTTTTTTGATATATCTTCTGATTTTGTAAATTAATCCACCAACATGGTATCATCTCCAAACGCTGGTCCCGCAGGCTCTACTGCAACCCCTCTCCCACGCCCCTCCAACAATTCCCTCCTAACCTCCGGACCAATTGCAGAATGTCCCTTCTGAAGTAGGAGATCCAAAAGCGCCTCCCTCTGATCCTCGGTGATATCATTTCGATATCGCTGTGCGAAGGCCAACAAGCATTGATGCCAGATAACTGGTAGTTTATTATTGTTGGCTCCCGCTCCAGTAACTCCCTCCATGCTGTCCCCCGGTTGCACACCCGCAGGATCGTTACTTCTGAATCGCATGAAGTGGAATACCAGTGCATCGATGACTTGGAACGGAAGAGCGTATTTCTTCTCCAGTAATGCTTTTATGAAGATATTCGTGGCTCCTCCCCCCTCGGTTCCCGCCGATGCTTCTTGTGCCGCAATATCGCAAAGCCCTTTGATAGCCGCAGCAGAATGGAGTACAGGTACGGAAACTCTGACCAATACTGCAGAGATGATAGTCGCCTCTCTCAACGTACAGGTTCCACTTGCCACCAATGGAAACAGGATCCCCTTAAACCAGGCAGCCGGCTTGTATAACCCTTTCTTCAAAGCGTTGAAGTAATGTACATTGAGCTTCTTGGTTTCGTAGATATCTCCTCGCACCTTTTCGAGAAGGACCATCTCCATAAAAGTCCGGGCAGTGGCCGGTTTACTGGATACAAATATCTTCGTTGCTTCGTAACAGGCGTTCGCAGTCCATTCATCTGGCCGAGTAATTTCGATTATGTCTTCCCATCGAGGGATTGTAGGTAGGATCTTGAAGGGCTTCGGCAGTTTTCCTGACTTGTATCTCGAGAGAAAAAGTCCGACTCTGGATTAGAATTAGCAGTTGCGCCCTTGAACAGAATTATGAATGGCATACTTCGTATACACCTCTACGACCTTTGGGGGAAGCTCGAAATCCTCATCGACCGGCCCCGGCACGTCTCGCCCACCCCCGCCTTGCGCTGCTTCGTGCGCCGCGATTTTCTCCAGTATCAAGTCTGCCAGATTTGTGCCAGGCGCCTGCTCGTCGGCCTCGGCTGCCGTATCATCTTCCCCGCCCCAACCGGTTCTCAATAACGGATCCTCTTGTGTCGGGAAGAATTTATTGAAAGTCGCCAGATCCTCCGGCGCAAGTTCGTCGATATCTACCTCCTCGACTTCCTCGTCAATCCCAGCCCAAGCATCCCCATCTTCTTCGTATGTCTCTGCCTCCTCCTCGCCTTCGCTTCTCGATTCGCTCCTCGATTCAAAAGTGAAGATCGATTTTGGTTTTTGTGCTTTATCGGTCGCCTCCTCCTCGTCCGCAAGTTCTTGACCTAATCTCAAGATCCTTTTCGAGGATTTCGAGTCGACAAACTGATCCCCCTCCTCTTGGTGTCTCGACTTCCGCTTTGCGGGCTTGTTCTTCAGTATTCCACCACTGGCCGTGAGATCGACTTCGAGGGGGTTATGCCGTTGCGAGACGGAGGCGGGAGTCGTAGCTTTCGGCATCGTTGCTGTGATTGTAAAACTTCCAGATTTATTATCGGCGACGACTTGCGATTGCAAAAAAAGTTCTTGTGCCCGCGCTAAGATAAGAGGGCTGATCACGTGCGGCTATCCATGTATCGACCCCTTCTCCCCTCCCATCCCATTTTCCAACTTATTATTAATCAACTTGGTCCAGATGGTCATTTTGGGAGAGTCTTGTTAAGAAACAATTTTCTTTTAGATTAGAACAAATGTTCTAAAACTTTGTTTATACCAAACTCATACGTCCTCCAGATTTCAAGTGGCAATTGCAGCCCTTCATTTTCTACATGACCTTCAGGATGTCCTCCGCAAAGAGTCCTTCCTATCTTATAATTGGAGCAGGAGTGTTTGGTGCCAGCACTGCCTATCACCTATCCAAGTCATATCCAGGAGCTTCAGTGCTCCTTGTTGATCGATCTGCAACGTATCCTTGTCCGTTGGCAGCATCCCATGATTTCAACAAGATCATTCGAGCCGACTATTCGAATCCGTTATACTGCAAGCTAGCAGTTGAAGTGAGAGATTCATGGGAGTCCGATTCTTTGTACAAAAAGTTCTATCATGAAACTGGTATGGTCGTGGTTGAGGATACTGCTCTGGGCCGGAGGATCATCAAGACTTATGAGGACATGAAAGTTCAACACTCGATATCAATGGTCCAAGTTGGCGAGATCAAGCAATTATATAGTGGCTTGTTCCAAGACACAGATTGTCAGGACGTTGAGGAGCTTTTCATAAATCCTGACGCTGGCTGGGCAGAAGCTACGTCGGCTGTCACCGCTGTCATCGAGGCAAGCATCGCGAACGGGGTTGAGTATATCCAAGGAGATATTGAGAGGCTTGTGTTCGACGACAATGGGTCCTGCACTGGTGCAATGACACGAGACGGCATATTACTGGTCGCCGACAAAGTCATACTATCCACGGGCGCTGGAACTGCGAAATTGCTAGCTGAAAGTGCCCCCCACCGTCCAGACCTACAATCAGGAGATCGCATCACAGCTGCTGCAGTTGTCACGGCAATCGTTAAACTTACTGAAGAGCAGATGAAAACATTTGGAAAAGTTCCAGTATTCATTAATGACATCGCTGGTGTCATGGGTAAGGGCTAACCTATCTGTTCTGCCATGAGATGTTAATAATCGGGCAGGACAGATTATCCCACCAACTTTTGATGGATTGTTGAAGTTCTGCGTCGATTCCAGTTTCAAGAATACTTCACTGCATGAGCCATCAGGGCAGATGATATCTGCTCCTCCAGAATCAGCTGATCAAGGGCAGCATACGATTTCGAAAAGGCTACAAGATGAATGTCATCGGGTAGTGAAAGGAATTTTCGGCAAAGAACTCTCGGAGTACAAATTTGATTCCTTTAGAATTTGCTGGTGGGTTCTGTTCTCGCTTTCTGTGCTCTCTTGCTGACTTGACACTAGGGACGGCATCACCCCAAACCAAGATTTCATTCTCTCAAGTCACCCAAGCTGTGACAATTTGTACATTGCTACCGGGGGATCTTTCCATGGCTGGAAGTTCTTGCCCATCATTGGAAAATATGTGGTTCAGATGCTGGACGGCAAGCTTGAGGACGAGCTTCAAAAGAAGTGGGCATGGGATCGAGAGCAGACAGGAAGCGCTCATGAAAAGGTTATTCCGAAACGGGAACTAAAAGATCTATCCTAGACCCCGAAAGAAACATACATGACAGTTATTCGACAGGACTCCCGCCGTGGCCGCCACAAGCCATCCCTCCATACAACCCATTGAATAATCTCCAAATTCCGAAAGTTGAGTAGTTACAATACCTCCTGCAGCTCCCGCCTTGATCTCCGCCATATCTCAGCCCAAGGTGGCTTCTCTCAATCGCTTCATTTAACTAGTTAAGCATACTGCTGATCGCCATTGATTGAGTTCCTTCCCCCGTCGTCGAGTTTCCAGCGTTGGGGGATTCGCGCTTTCGCTTCTGTCCTGCTTGCTGCTCAATCTTGAGACGTTTCGGGGCTTCTGAATCGCTTTCGGAAGCGGTTGTTTTGTTGATCGTGGGTCTGGGAACGCCTTTCGCACCTGCCTCTGCCATACTTTGGGATAAAGTTGCATCTGTGTCCTCGGGCTGACTCTCTCCGTCGCTTGCGTCGCTGTTTCCGCCAGCACCGCTTTCTTTCCGCTTGTCAATTGAGGATTCGGGCTTTGCCAGTGGTTTGTTATTAGAAACCCATACCTCCTCTGCTGCCCACGCCAAATCACGAATTTCCTCAATCGCCAAACGTCTCTGCTCTCCATCAACCGTTCTGAGGGTGCGCCAAGCTTGGTTGAGCTCCGCGCGCTTCCTTTCGTTGCCGGACTTAACACGCCCAAGACTTTCATAGTATTCATTATAGAATTCTAATCTTTTTTCGATCTTTCTTTCGTACTTGTCCTTGTTCGTGACAAATCGCGAAGCGACCACGATAAAAGCATCGGCGTAAGGGCACTTCGGCCTCTCTTGAAATTGGTTTGACTCTGCCTGTTTTCCTGCCGTCTTGCTCGTAGCGGCCGAGTTCTGCTCCAATCTCTGTTTCTCAATGTACTCAAGATCAGACTGTCGTTGCGATCGAGACCCTGGAAGAAAATCGCTCTGGGTAATCGTATACAAATGTTGCAGAGCTGCAATCAATCGAGGAATATCGAGATCCTTTGTCGTTCCAAAACCCCCAGCAGAGTTTGGTACCGGCTCCGTAGGGATCTTTGGCGAGCTGCGTTTCTCGGGGTTTGGCTCCCCAACCTTTCGCTTCTTGAAAGGGTACTCCGTATCGTGAAAAACTTCAGCAACTTGATCCCACGCAAAGTTTAAAGCGGGATTCTTGACATCGGGTACAGTGCCCAAATCTTCAACAGACCAATCGTCCGAATCCTCCTCTGCGGCCACATCGAGAAAGTATTCCCATGCTTCCTCATCTTCTAGATCGAACTTAATGGTGGGTTTCGTATGACCCTTATTACCTCCAATAACGCTGCCACCGGAAGAAGCGCTTTGCTCGTAGCCTCTCTCGTATTCGAGGTTTTGATCTTCACCCTCTTCGACCTCCTCACTCTTTTCCGAGTGCTCGTCTTCACCGGGATTGGCATCGTCGATCTCTTCATTGACCTTCCGTATATCTCCTGCTCTGGCTTGATTCTGTCCCTCTTGCACCGTGGTCGCCGGTTGCTCAATCGTAATTCCTCCTGTCTGAGAACTCTCAGTGACGCTGGTGGGGGAATCCATTTCTTTTATGGGCGACGACATCGGAGTGAGTTGATTGGGTGGAGTTGGAATGAACCAAGGCGAGTGCAGCTTGGGATGCCGTTGCTGATGATCCTCGTCGCAGGGAAGGAGCACTTCAGTACATCTTAGTGTCACAAAGCTTGGGATGCCGGTGCGGGAAATAATCATGACAGGGAAGGAGCACTTAAGTACATCTTAGTGTCAAAAGGCTCAAATCCAAATACAGAGTCACGGGGAGAAGAGTCGAATTACGACTGAACGAAGGATATCAAACCTGGGAGCTGTGGCGCTTTCTGGCCTGCTCTCATTTGAATTGCTCAATGGAATATAGCCAAAGAAAGCTGTAAAACAAGTTTCATTTGTAATTTAACCTACTTAATTGCCTTGAAGAGAATCTCGAATTATTGCTTCCATAGTAAGCGAGCAACGTTGCGAATTTATGACGGGTTGGGAGGAGTGGGGTTGCTGGTGTCAGATCCACCGCCCTTGCACGTCCCACTATCCTGACTCTGGCCGTTGCATGCATTCTTAACACCACTGACCGGGAAAATCTGGCCACCGGTAGCAGTGTTGGCGGGCCAAACGTTAGGACCTGGGATTTTGAAGTTGGCTGGAGCGCTGCCGCCACTCGTCGTTGAGAGTCCACCACCTGTCATTGTCAACTCAAGTTGAAAAGGCATAGTCAAAGAGGTCCTTACTGCCGTAAATCTGCTTCATTGTCTGGAGGAAAGAAGCGTCTGGAGTAGCGGTGCCGCTGCCGGTGACTTTGATGTTGGCACAGTTGGCATAGTACTCAACAACAGCCAAGTTGATGGTCTCATGTCTGATCAAGTAGCTTCCCGGCTTCAAAGTCTTGGGGATGATGTGCGTGATGCAGTTGCTGTTTGAGCCCATGAACGCCTGGGTAGCCCACTTCCCGTTGGAAGTGGCTTCCTTGTAGATCGCAAACCACTTCACGTTGGTCAGATCCGCCATCGATGCGCAGTCATCGTTCGTGCATGCTGCCATATAGACGGTCAAGGGGCCACTGTTGTGAGCCCATGGGTTGTTGTAGCAGGCGCTGATGGTGGAGCCCGCGGGAGCCTCAGCGTAGAGCGTGGCTGCAGAACCGGGGTCGTTGCAGGCGACGTTTGGCGAAAAGGCGTCTCTGACGGGGTCCCAGGTGTTCCATGGGCGTTGAATGAGGGTTTTGCCGTCGTCGATCATCTTGCGTTTTCCCAGACCGGAAGCCCGTTTCTTGATGGATGCGCGGCCGCTGTTGTGGGTCAGTGGCTGGAAAAAGGAAAAATTATGTTCAGGCATGAGGCGTAGTGAAAAACATACGGATTGTGTCCTTCATAGATTTTGCCATTGATGGAGTATTGAATGACGCCTCCGTGTGCAGATACAAAAGTAACGAGGGCTGCAGCGAGTGCCACGATTGAGTACTTCATTGTGAATGAATGAGTGACTTTGAATAAGAACGGAAACAAATGTAAAGACAGAAGATCGAGTATATTCGAGTGCAACCTACAGAAGGGAGTACTCGAAGTTGCTGATGACTTCAAACAATAGGTATAGAACTGGGCTTTATATATAAAGTCAAAATTAAAACCTACTGCCGTTTTGGATTGCCGTGGACAACAATCTAAGTAAATGAAAAGACAACTGCCATGGCTACTAGAAGAGTTCTTCCCCAGAGGCTATAATAATACTGAGACTTAAGAAGCTGAATCAACCAATCCTTGGTTTCTGAGCGTCATGAGTGTAGAGGGTGTGACGGATGCCAACATTCAGTCCACCTGAAATATCTCAATGAGAAACAACCCAAATTAAAGGACTGGCATCTGGGCCAGGCATAGAAAAGTAGTCGTTTCGGCTGTCTTGGCTACATCTATATAGCGTGAAACGAGGCATTTCAAGTAAGTTTGTCGTCGATAAATTACAAACCTCGCACTAAAAAGAGCTTAACAAAGCGCCAAGTATTTATCCCGTACCCCACACTCGAAATATTTCTTCCTTCGCCCCAAAAACATTATTCGTTGTTTTATAATGAGTACTGGCAGATTATCAGGGAGGATCGTCAGTGAATTGGACTTCAAGCTTGCGCACAAATCTTTCAGGCGTGTCGTTCGAGCCTTCTCTTTTGGCTGCAGCGGTCCTTTGAGTCGGAGAAGTCTCTATGGAGTATGCCTCCTGTTTTTTCCTAGAGTTACCTTAGCTCGATAAATGTTGATTGTTTGTTAAAGTGTCTCTTAATAGTTCACTTGCGAACTGTTGATGGTCGACACGTGATCATGCGACATTCCAACTTAGCTTCTCATCCATCGAGTTGGTGACAGAAGTGGCAAATACCCTAAAATGACTCCCAATAAAGTTCAGCGTTGTTATACCGGTATACGAACTTTCCGAAAGTCTGCTCGCCTTGACCATTCAAGATGAACAGCATGACTTGTCACGTGCACAAACCTTGAAAATGCTCTTCCCGTTCGCCAACACGTTTGCTCTCAACACTATCAACTTCCATATCTTCGCGTCCTCGACCCTCCTAGGTTCTCCAATCACTTGGTGAGTATCGAATCTTGTCGTTGGAGAATCAAGTTGACCATTTTCATCAGGTTTCCCAGCGAGCAGCAAATCGTGGCGATCGAGGTCTGCGATGAAAGAGCCAATGCCGACTCTTCTACGACACAACACGCAGAGTGAGGCCATGATGACAATTTCCCCTGGTGATCCGGAAGGCGAATCGGAGAGTTATGGAATATAGGAAGATCTGTGCCTGTGCCACTTTCGTGAACTAGCCGTCACGTCGAGAATGCAAACGGGAGACTGATATACGCCACCATCGCAGAGTTAGCAGTAACAAATACCCAAATAATTTTCGCGAACGAACAAAGGAATTGGTAATACTAAGTCGGCCTCAAGGAAAATTAATGTGGTTTGACGAAGCGGACCATTTTCGTTTGGTACACTATCAAAACTCGTCTCACTGCCCAACCCTTCGAGCCGACAGCCGTCGAAGCCCAGAATACAAGCATTCGGGTCATATCTGTTCTTAACCTGCAGCAGCCTTTCATATTGACCCCATAAAACGACCGCTGAAGTCGGGCTCAATCGCCTCGCCTTCGTTGATATCTCCCATATCCGGGTGTCGCACATCGAAGACATTTCATCCCTCCAGTCGCAGAATCCTTTCGAATCTCCATCCATTGAGCCGTACTCGCGCAGTGAGGCCACTGGACGAAAGCAATGCTGTGGCTTGACGCTTCCACCATGTTTGTAGATTCGCGTTTCCTTCAGGGCCAACTGGTGCGCCGGCCTAGAGAGTTGGTGCCATGATGTACGAACTGAACATATGATTACCCTCTCTATCATCTTCTGGTACGCTGCCACTCCCGTGGTGTTCGATAACTTTCAGGTACTTACGATATGATCATATCCGGTACTTACATTACTTGAGCTCACTCACATGTTTCCAAACAGACAATGCTCCCCCACCGAGTGGTCCACCCAAAAAATAACGTCCTGTGTTCTTAATCACCAGTCTCACCTGCCTACCTCGAGGCTCGAGCAAGTTTTACACATGTACAGTATTGCTGACATTCACAACGTAGACTGAAAATCCGCCCTTTTATTTTTAACTTTTTGCTCCTTATCATTTCGGCTGGGCACCTGTTTGTGTGCTCCTTTCCGTATCCAAGCTCGCAGGGGCGGACGAGTTAACCACTAAAACACGACCGAGTTCACTCCAATTGGATGTTACGCTCTTCACACGTCAGTATCTCCCGGTCCTAATTTAATTGAGTTTACCGTTCAACACTTCCACCCCGTTTGCCCTCCAGCGCCGCACATTCCGCTACTTCATAGTTGGAGTATGGAGTGTTCTAGTAATAGACTGACGCTAGAGGTTTGATTTCAACACAAATCCCGTCAAGTGTAGTGTTCAAGGAAACCCAATTTTAGTCGTTGGGCCAGTTTGCGCTTCACAGAAATGCTTTGCGGCTCCAGTTATGCAGAGTTCGCTCTGGGCTCGAACTCTCCAAAGGCCTGAAACGCAATTGAATCTTTTCCCACCAAGGAAAATCCACACTTGATTTCTCGTGGAACAAAACCGTGGCTACCAAAACTGCGATAAATAGTTCGAGACGCGTTATTGAGGCTTTGTCGAACGAAGTTCTTCAAAAGCCCCTATTTCCCGAATTCCGTTGAGATGTCTTCATCACGCCAAGGTAAGCTGCATATGCGGTAAGCTTTCATATTGACGCATTCGTTGAATAGAGCCAACCAATGGCCTGTGAAACCCATCAATGATCTGTGAAAGTCTGGGAAAATCATGGGGTGGGGTGATTTCCCCTGACCCCGGGTAATCAGCCTGAGCATATCAATTCCCCGCCACCCAACGTGGGGCCCCAAACTTGGACATTCAGAGTCGCACGTTCTCCGCTAGCTTCTTGAAAGTAACCTTCTCACAGCTCAAGTGAAGATTTTGGGCTATTTTCTGGAATGTCATTCATAGAATTGTCCCGGCTCGAACTTGACTTCATGAGGGAAGGGTTTCAAGCCGGTGTAATCAAGCTGTTCCCTGATCTGTTGCACAATATCGCAAATATAGTTGGGTTTCATTTGATCTGATATTCTTGAATGTCGAAAGTTTGACTTGGTTCATAGAGTGACGCCCATTGGGTTCATCAGTTCCCCACAAGTCTCTACGATAATACCCCTGGTGATTACCCTAACATCCGCTGCCAAGAATATGAGCCATGCGCGGGTCTCAATTACACTTTCACGATACGAATCTGCCGACTTTTCGAATTAGGCACTGCAAAACAATCAACAAATAAATGGATTCGGAGAAACGGCACCGCAAAAAGGTACCACGAGACTGATCGAGACATAGGCAGCCGGATGGAGAAGCTTATATAGCATGATGCCTGGCCCCAGGGTTTCAAAACTTCAGATTCCGTGGCACCGCTCCGAACAGCATTCCAATTCTTACAACCTGCATTATGCAGCTTCTGACAGCATTCGCAAGCGTTGCGGCTCTTGCCGCAGCTGGCACTTGCCAATCCATTACCAAAGTCAGCGGTTTCAACTCCGGCCCAACGAGCTTGGGCATGTACGTGTATGTCCCGAAGACGCTCACCAAGCCGGCACCTATCGTCGTCGCTATCCACCACTGCCAAGGGTCGGCGCAGGGGTACTCAACTGAAACCAAGTACATGCCATTGGCAGACTCACATGGCTTCATCCTGATCTACCCCAACTCGAGATCCAGCGGCGGTTGCTTTGATGTCTCTTCAACAGCCAGTACGTTAATGCGTCTCAGAATTGAAGCAAGTAAATCAGGAATTATTAACCTAACTTTCACAGCTTTGACCCACAACGGCGGTGGTGACAGCCAGACAATTGCCAATATGGTGACATACGCAGTGGCCAACTACGGCGGCGACGCAAACCGAACCTTCGTCACCGGCACCAGCTCTGGCGCCATGATGACTAACGTCATGGTAGGAGCCTACCCCAACGTCTTCAAGGCCGGTTCTGTCTACTCTGGAGTACCAGATGGATGTTTCTATGTCTCGGGTTCCACTGCCACCCAAGATCCACCAGGATGGAGCAACTCCTGCGCCAACGGGCAGACAACCAAGACAGCACAGGCATGGGGGGACTTGACTAGATCATACTACCCAAGCTACACTGGCGCTCGACCGAGAATGCAGATATGGCATGGAACCGCTGACAATACGCTTCATTACCCCAACTGTACTTTCAAGTTCTTTCTAATATTGAACGTAATATACTGACGAAGATTTTTAGATGCAGAAACAATGAAGCAGTGGTCCAATGTCCTCGCCGTCGACCTGTCGAAGACCACCTCCAACTCCCCGCAAAGCGGATATACCCAAATCATCTACGGCAATGGCACGACTGCTACGGCATCGCTGGTTGGATATAGTGCAGCTGGTGTCGGACATACAGTTCCAGTGCACGAGACGATGGATCTTGCGTTCTTCGGAATTGCATGACAGGAGCGCAGGATAGCGAGAAAGGGTGAGCAAGCTTGGGGAATACGGACATAGCGAAACAGTAATTGTAAATATTCGACAGGACAACGCAAGGAAATAGTTAGGGAATCTCGAACTCTTGGTGGGGTTTCAAGACCATTCTACCTTCATGTGAAACTTTGAACCTACCAAGGTCTGGGCGAATCTTGCCCTAGCTGGAGTCTCAAGCGACCAACTAATTGCCTGACTATCGAAAGGAGTTTGAGGTTGTTGAGTGAATGGGCGTTTAAAAACGCATGGCGGCACAGCTGTTGAGGCTGATCACGTGCATGGTTTGGCTATAAGTTGCTCTTTGTGAAACTTTACGGCGAATCCTAACTAGGGCAAAACAAAGAGAACTGCCCGTTGGAGGTAGCAAAGTAAGTTGGGATCCGTGATTCAGGAAATATCCATTTTAGAAGTGTCTTGTTGAAGCACCTATACCGGAAAGGGGAAACCCAATGCAGAACTAAAATCTGTGATCATAGTGAGCTGGCCCACCATGGGAGTCCAATCCCATCATCTCGTTCTCAAGTGTCCATTAGCTAGCTTCACGAGAAAGAAAACTGGCATTGTGATTGCAGCACCAAGGAAAAGGGGGCGGCTCGGTTAAGATGTCGGTTAAAATATCAGGTCCAAGCTTTCCCCTGGTTTGTCTGTGCGAGCACGCCAAAAAGGCTTGTTTCCGATATCAAACAGGAGATCGTCACACCAAATAGTTCTGACGCATCCGTACGTGGATGATGCCGAAGATGAGGAAGGGTTGTCCTGCCAAACTTCCACACAAGCGTGTGGGAAAGCACAGGCCGCTCAATGGTCCGCCAAAACAATATTTGGGGCGCAGTGTAGATCTAGCGATCTTTCCGTCTCACGCCAAGCCTCAGAATTGCGATTTTCAACCACTGTGAGGTCTTACCGTTTCTCAAGGTGCAAATTTGAAAACATTTTCAAGTAGTTCGTCGTGTCTCACGAGAAACCTCGAAACATACTGATGAGTTGGCAAGGTTTGGCGATAGGAGACAGACGAAACAACTGCGCCTGGATTGCACGGCATTTGATAAGTTGAAGCCCATTGTACAGTTTAGCCTCAAGTATTTGATGCCAAGCATTGGCATCCAAAGTATCTATCATCATCAGCAATCAACAATCATTCAAGCCCTTGTGAACTGGATTCATCAAGAAATTCGCATCTTTCACTTTGATAATTATTCGTTCACTCAACTGCAAATTTTAACTTACAATCTTTATTATCGAATCTTCTCAAAATGTTCTCCAAAGTTCTCATTCTTGCTCTTGCAGCTTCCCCGCTTGTTGCGGCCCATGGCAAAGTATCTGTCGTTGTATGTTCCCCACCACTCGTTCTCTCTCAACTTCCTTCCGTGGGGTGATTTGAGCAAAATATTGACATATACTTCCAGACTGGCGACGCTGGTGGAAACACCACAGCTTTAGGCATTCAAGGAGGAGTCGTTCCTGGTGCCGGCCAAAATTCCAAGACCGAAGTCGACACCACGGTCTTCAACCAACTCGATGCAGCCTCTGATTGACTCGGTAAAACAGAAGGTCAAGGAAAGAACACCGTCGATATGATGTCTGCTGTCGTCGCCCAGTCCGGCTCTACCGTACCCCAGGTCAGCAGCAGTGGTGGAAGTATGAGCGGCACTCTCCACATTGTCACTACCGATGGTGCCGAACCATACACAGCCATCGTGGACCCTACAGGTACTGGCGCGTTCTCTTCCGGAACTCAAGCCGATGTTACCCAGCAAGTTCCCGGTACCTTTGGAGAGATTCTGCCCAATGGCGATACCCTCAGAGAACGTCGCTGGTCCGCTAGCTCCACCCGTGTTCTTCGACGAGCAGGCATCATGAAGCGTGCTGCCAATGTCAACAAAGACTACGTAAGTTCACCTGCTTCAACAGAGTACAGAATGAGGAACTAACACTGTACAAACAGCCCTTCACGGTCCAAATCCCAGCTGGCACCACTTGCTCTGGCACTATGGCCGGTATGTCAAACGTTTGCCTTGTCAAGATGGCCAACCCCAACCCCGCGGGTCCGTTCGGTGGTGTTTTCGCAATGCAAATCGCGAGTGGCAACAGTACCACTGCTGCTGCGGCCGCACCAGCTACCAGCTCTGCTGCCACCACAGGGTCTTCAACTTCCACTTCAGCGGCAGCGGATTCGGCAGACGACGATGAGGCGGCCACCAGCCAGCAAGGCGGTGCCCTGGGAAACGCTCTAGCTGGCATCATCTAAGTTCAGATATAACATGGGCTTATTGATCTCATCTGCTAGACAGAAAGACCTGGATGTGAATTATGGAGGAGATATGGAGACTTGTATTTAAGTTTGATTTTTGAAATATATCTGGTTTCTTTATCGTTTCTACGCCTAGTATTGACTTTGATTGGTATCGTGGTGGAAGACGGATATGTACATGCTGCATTTTAATATGAATTTGATCAATGGTGTCTGCATGTTTCATTAGAAACCGAATTTGACTGATAAAACGAAAACACACTTTTCAATACTAGAACAGTTATCCATCCACTAATAATATCGTTCGTGACACCATGTGTTCTGACTCCAAATCATGAATGACAAACTTATTGGTCATCAGTTCAAGGGTGTCGATTTGATCAACACCGCGTTGCCTGCAGGTACTGCGGACTTATAGTATCGCCGGACTCAGCATATTTGAGGTGCCCGAGTGCAGGTCAGTGAGCTCGCTACTGACACTATATAACATCTTGTGTATACCTAGTGTTACGATACAATAATCTAAGCTTTCTCAAGGCCCTGACCCGAAATACATCGAGCGGTTTCACTTTTGTCCACGACAATCAAACCACCGCCATGGGCGAAAGAAAAGTCCTCGCGATTTTCGGCGCAACCGGGCAGCAAGGTGGCTCTGTCCTCAACCACGTCCTTGCCGACGCAGACCTATCAGCGGAATACAAGATTCGAGCCATCACCCGAGACACCACAACCCCTGTCGCCAAATCTCTGTTAGAGAAGGGTGTGGAAGTTGTTACTGCCGATGCCAGCGACCCCGCTTCTCTCCAAAAGGCCCTCCAGAACACACATACCGTTTTCGCAGTCACGGCACCTGTCTTCTCGGCCGATAATTTCAAAGACTTAGAAATCACCCAAGGCAAGAACATCGCCGACGCCGCGGTTGCTGTTAGTGCATCATACATAATCTTCAGCACACTTCCCCACGTTTCCCTCATCTCAGGCGGGAAATACACGCACGTCGCTCCCTTCGACGCTAAAGCAGAAGTTGAAATCTACATTCGCAGCCTGCCCATTCAAAGTGCCTTTTACAACCCGGGGTCGTTCATGCAGAATTTTCAGACTTCGCTGGCGCCAAGGAAACAGGATGATGGGACTTATATCATACCTACCGTCGGGAATCCGCAGACAATATTACCAATGTTGGATCCTGTGAGCAGCAGCGGAAACTTTGTTGGCGCCATTTTGGCTGAGCCGGATAAGTATGAGGGAGAAATTTTTTATGCTTCGAATGGGCAGTATACCTTCGAAGATTGTGCGAGGGTTATTGGGGAAGTGAATGACAAGGACGTATTCTATAAGCAGATCGATGAGGTAGAGGTCAGGAAAGCGCTACCAGGGCCTTTTGCAGATATGGCTGTGGAGATGGCGTTGTATTATCAAGACTTTGGGTATTTTGGGCCTGATACGAAGAAGCTAGTGGGGTGGACGTGGAACAATATCAGGGGACCCGAGTTGTTGCCGAGCTTCAACGAGTGGTTGGAGAAGAATCCTTTGCCTTCGCTGCAAGATTAATCGATAATTATGAATTTACTATTTCTTTGGTTGGTGCTTTCTCCAGTAGAAATACTCCCTACTTTAGACGCTTGAGAATAAAAGCCACCGGAAACATTAAGTAGGCTCAGTAGGCCGTACCTGTCTTTTGTCCACTGTGAAACCTGCTTCAAAGTTCAGACGCTTCTCACAACCAATGAAATACCCAAACCAAAAATCAATCGTGATATTTTTACCCGTTCAACCTCAAACGATCTCAAATTCAACAGCCCCATCATCTTCGCCCTCAATGACCAATGCCAGCTCGTTCGGCAACTCGCCTCGATAGAACTTCCCATGATCATCCGATCCCTCCTTCTCCTCAGCTGGTGTTTTGCGTGTTCTCTGTACGAACCGCACGTCTTTCGCCCACTCGTCCTCTAGATCTCCAAACATCCACCATCTAGTTCCCAAACACTTATTCGTGAATGATATCCTATACTTCTCTCCTTTCTTAATATCCGCTTCTCTGATCATCTCCCTGGTAATTTCATGACGTATGATTAACTCTCCGTTGCTTGAGGTGCTGGAGGTCGTAGTGATATTTGGAGCCGGGACGGTAACAAAATCCCAGTCATCCTTTTTGTCGGGGGACTCGAAAACGTAGTTTATCCTGTATTGTTCGTTGGATGTCGTTATCTTCTTTGGAATTGAAGGGCTTGTATTAAGGCAGACTGCATTGGTAAATGACCTGCTAGGGAGCGAATCGAAAGGGTTCAGATGCGTGGCCAGTGTTATGGGCATTGAAGCTCGAGGAGTTTTAAGGATGCGGGCAGTGACCACGATGTAGAAGGTTGAGGATGTTTCCGACTCTAAGAATGGGGATGAGGTTGAAAGGCTTAAACCTATCGTCACTGTTGGGGTTTGGGATCTGTGGTGTTATAAGAAGTTGAAAGGATGAGGAAGCTCCTTGAAAGGGACGATTTTTCCTATCTTACGGATGCATCACTCGTCCATCGCCTCTTCCAGTTTTCCCCATGCTTGTTAAATAATGTATGTTGTCCTGGTATTTTTGTAGGACTCCTGATAAATACCCAAGATGACAAAATATAGTTAACGATCAGTCGCGTTCGTAGGGTACTCCCAGGGCAAGGCTTCAGGTTTTAAAAACGTGAATAGCTTCAATTCGGTGTTTCCAGTGTCCTTACCAATGGCCTTCGTAGATAGTGATGGAAGTTCGCGTTTTGCAGTGTTACTTTGAGAAGTTGGTGATAGTGGAAGCTCGAGATATGCACAAAATATCTATTCAAGGTTGGGCTTTCATTCAGAAAATGACCTCTCTGTCTTCAAATGCGATGACGTAGGGTTCATAGGTTTCATTGGTCGCATGTCGTGGCCTACAGTAGTCGATGTTGGTCATTTGCTACGCTTCCCAACAATCCGCAGCTATTCGTGGCAAAGGAATCGACCGCTTTTGAGTCCCCAGATCGATCTGCCTGGAATTCGAAACCAATTTCAAGTCTTGTTGGATTGTGGAGCTAGCAGCTTCGCAGCTTGATATCTGGCCACCAACACGTCACTTGGGGGTGAATTTGATCCTGAGGATTCAGGTGTTGCATCAGGTGACAACCTCGGCCACAATCCAACATTTAGATCGACTGGAAGTATCTCAGCCTTCCAAAAATCCCTTTTAACGACCCAGTCGGGCTGAGTTGACCCAACATGGCAAACCGTCCTCCACCAGCAGTCATGCGTTGGGCCATCACATGGTTCTACGCCCCTTCCTTCCTTTCCAACTGCCCCCGGGGCGCCACAATTGGCTTCCATAGATCAAAAATAGGCAGAATTTATGTACATGATGATATGTTGGCTTTTGGAAGGAGCAAAGCTGAAGGAATCCTCCTGAAAAGTTGGGGCAGCAAAGCCTCTCCCCTGAGTTCCAAGTGGGCGCAGGCAAAACTACTGCACAATAAAAGGCCATGCTCCTGCTCGATACTATCTTTCTCTCCAGAAATTACTACCAGAATGCAATTTCTTTCACTTATAATTTTGGGCGTGTTCCAATCCCCCTTGTTTGCACTTGCGGGTAGCGACGGCAGGGGCAGTAACCCAAGTCCAATCCCGCCAGATGCTTACTGCAACACTGCGCCTACCAAAAGGTATCTCAAGTCTTGGAATGAAAGTCCTCTTGAGACTTTCCGGTTCAAGAGATAGTCTACGTCAGCCCTAGTAAATCAAGATATTCAACTTCTTGCTAGAGCAGACTCTACTCCTTATGTCATCGACTCAAGCTGCAACGCCCCACCTCCTACGGGAAGCAATTGGGGTAAAAACTTTCCAACCATGATAAGTATATTGGAACAGGCGTTTGCAGATGCTATGACTTTAGCCTTCAGAGCTCAAGATATACCACAAAATCATCCAGCGCAAGTGCTCCCAAAGTCGACTTTCACAAGCGAAATTGATATGATTGCTCACAATTCGTAGATACCGTCACTATTTCAGCCCAGATAGTCTTGTTCAGTATTCTCGAGTCAAAAAACTCATGTCCGTGATTTACAGCGGAAACGAGGTTTATAGTATAAAGTTAGTTTGTAAATTCAGTTCGCCATGCACGACTTCATCGTAAGTTGTCAACCTTTATGTGATATCAAATACTAACACAAATCTTCAGAGTAGCCGCTACCGATGCTGGGGTTGCATCTGGGCCCGGTGATCGAAAGGTCATCCAAATCTGTGGACCATTCTTCACATCAAAACCGAGTCAATATTTTCTATTTCAGGCCAGCAAAGGAAAAGATCCCGGAGGACCATTTCGGGATAATACTGCTACTGTCTGGTGTGATTCCACGAAAGAAGCTGATTTCTTTGCAACAGCTGGTACATACCTCCATCTGAAGCTTCCGCATACCGGTCTGATTTCATATAGGGCACTCTCTCCTTCACGAATTGACTCATCTTGATGCAGTTGGTAGCGCTGCTGAATACCCTGCTGATAATGTAGGACGCCACGGTTCCGATGATTATCAGAACGGGTGTGCGCTCCAAGGAGCACGAACCTACTTGCAAGACTGGGACGATGATGACAATGATGACATAATACCATCTCCTGAAGAGAATGCTGAAAGTTTAGCAGCAGCAGCAACAGGTACGAAGCTTGTTTATAGTCATTTTCAGTAGAGCCTAGTCACTAACACCCTTCGCAGAATTATATTTCTCTCAAGTCTGCTCCTTTACCGAAATCCCACCCACGAGTCTCAATATACCAACCCCTGCTCCAAGTTCCCCAATATGTGGTCCTTACGAAACATCTTACGAGAACTCACAGAAAATGAACACGGATCTAGACAGTCGCGGTGGCTTTCAATGTTGTAGTAGCGGCAACGGAGGCTGTATCAATATATCAACAGCTGGCGGAGAGTCGGCAGACCTATGCACCGATGACTCTAACAAAACCGTTCTATGCGTTGATTGCGCAAAAGTGGCCAATTACTTGGATGGAATCAGTGTTGCCTGCAGAAAGGACGACCAAGTCGGCGGAAAGCAGGACATTGTTGAAGCTCCTGGGCTGACGCTGGAATTATAGGCTGGGATTGGCCTATACTTCTCAAAAGTTTAGGATGTTACAACTATCTTTGAATTTTGTCCTTAGGTTTGAAGGCGCCCACAATACATTTAGAACGTGCTTGCTACCGAAAAAAGGAATAAAAGCAGGATTTTAGTAGCCTGAGTCTTTTTCTTATCTAATGCAGTTAACTCCTGTAGTGTGCGTCGAACCTGCTTCAAATTTGGCAAGCACACTTGTAAAACGTAACAGTTTATTCAATTTCCACCTCAGCTCCATCGTCACGCGATAAGACTTCGTGGTAAACCCCACCTTTGAGATACCTTTGCCCATCCAGTTCCGAATCTAGTTTTCGATGCTGCGTATTTTTACCATTAATCAACTTGTCAATCTTGAGCTTCTGGTCGCATTAAGAGCACTTTGTATATGATAAATAATCTTCTTCTTTGAGATCCATCCCGCTTGACAGTTTCCAGCAGTTGACTGCTGCTTGTGGGTCTTGTGTGATTGATCGCAGTAGTCGACAAGGCCTCCAAGCTTGAGCATGGATATGGATACATTGGGAGTAGCGCACTAAATGGTAGGTGCACATGATTGATGTTGGTTTGGGACAACTTGGTACAGCTAAATCTTGAGGTACTGATGTAAATAACTATTCGAAGATTAAGACTCGGAGAAATGGAATCACAAATGCGTGATTAACAAAAGAGGGTTAATCTTCATTATTCACGACTTTGCTGGGTTATTATCTAGCGAGTATTCCTCCCCGCTGAAGTTATATCGTTGTCAAAACAAAACTTTTAGCTAGTTAAGTATCACTGCAGCTATAAAACCCGCACAATGTGTACACGCCACCTCATCCGCTTTCTGTATTGCACGCATGTCCATTCACATGCCTGGAAGCCCTGCCATTATGCTTCGGATCCAAGCCAAGGAAGTAATTGTTTTCAGAAATCAGGGGGTGAGGAGTGGAAGCAGGTTGATATTCTGGGACTAGAAAAGTGTAGACTTTGCTTGCGCAAAGACGGGTGGAATGGTGAATACCCACAACCGCTCCCACCACATGGCGAGCTTATAAATGATGATGAGGAACTAAAAGACGGAATATTCTATGTTCGATACCACCCTCAAGACCAGGTTATAGCTCAGCGAAGAAGTAGCTAATCAAATTAAAGAAGCGTTATTGCATGTACATCTACAGTCATAGCTGCGTTGCCGTGAATAATCCTCTCGTCACCAGCTATCCGTAAGTCATTCCGGGCATATATACATTTCCAAATCAACAGGAACTATGGTCTAGAGTTTGACACCTCCCAATGAACCACTTCGCACATTGCCGCCAATACACTAAAACAACAAATCAAGAATGTGCAGTCGCCATCCAGTCTGCTTCAAAACATGCCGCCATACACAAGGTCACACTTGGCTTCGCTGTCCCACGGCCGAAGCTTCAAACACTAGCGCAACAAACTGCCCGGAACGCAGCGGCGGCATCGTTCTCGACGGCGAGGTAGACAAGTGCACCAAGTGCTCAAGATCATGGATACGGAGAACTTTGGGTTGCAAATGGGTCGAGGATCCATATATCGACGATAATTATGGACCTATTGTCTGGTACGAGGGTTTTGGACCTCAGAACGTGAAGCTGCCGAGGTGGTGGATTGACGGCGAAAGCGGGGCTCGCTTAGGCCAGGGGAAATAGCAAACATCCACAAAGGGGGCTGTCAGATTACCCTACTTGCGCTTCATTTTTTGATACAAATTGGATAGAAAACTTTTAAAGTTTTTGTTGATGTTATATGCCGGACCAAAGTGCGAGAAGAACTCAACCCAAGGCACCCCAAAGCAAAAGTATATTAAGCATCAAGTTAACCCAGAGCAGGCACATTAGTATAGACCGAAAAGTGGAGTGCTTTCTGCACGATATACTATAAATTTTCTATCTTAATATTTTCAAATTCAATCCAGGCTGGCGTAGATCGGACCTGAGCTCATTTGTGATAAGCCCATTTGTGGTATGGATGTCGAGTCTACACTCACCAGCGCTGTGGTTAGACGTGGTAAGTCAGGTGCGATGATCAGGCGGCGCAAGCAAGCAACTGTATTAATGCGATCCTCCATCCCATCAATCGTTTTGAAAGTAATCACAACACACACCAGTAATGCCGTGCCACACAACCACACCCTCACTACAATCCACCAAACCAACCACTCCAACAACATGTGCACCAACCACCCCGTCCGCTACAAATACCGCGCCTGCATTTATGATACATTCTGGAAGCAATGCCGCAAAGCCAAGAAGGCTGGAGTGGCCGCCGACCTTTGCAAGAACCCCGGTATCGGCAAGGCCAAGAAAGGAGACGAGTATATGTGTGATGAGTGTCGCAAGGTACCAGTGTCAGCAGAGTGGGACTTCAAGGTATTCATGGCGCAATGATAGGGCTGAGAATGACACGCTACTAGGTACGAATTTTGTGCCTGAAGACGCTGGGGTTGATGGCTAACAAAACGATTACAGATCGACTTTCGCAATTTTCAGGAGGTTATTCAGATACTTAATTGTCTAGAGACGAGGGCTAACAGAGCAGTCAGTTGAAAATGACCGGTACTATCCGAATGCTTGAAGTGGCTATAGTTCTCAAAAACGTTGGGTTTTCGTTGCTTTGGTGGCAAGATGCTTGAGTGAACTTCATACTTGTGGGAAGCATTTACCAACCTCAAAGGGGCAACGACATGTGACGTCTCCTGCGAAAATGCAAAGCCCTACGTAAAGCCTTACGTCATGGCTGACATGCGATCTTGGCTCGCTCGTGAATCAAGTTCGTAGACCACCTCGCGCAATGCTAATACTCAGAACAAACAATACGTGCAACTCAAAACCCGCCTTTTTCAGGTAGAATAAAAGACTTGTCTTCCCCGCCGACTCAAGTAAAAGTCTGTAGAACAGATAGCCTACGGCGACCCCTACAGCTCCTTATCAAGGACTACCTGATATACCCCGCCTCCCCTATCAAAATAAAATGACAGGGCGTGGAGACGGACGACTTATCCGTCCGTAAGTATACATTTGTCTCTTATTGGATGCCTATCTTCGCACCGCAGTTCGTTAACTGAACCACAGATCCAACACGCCAGCAGTAACCATAGGCCTTACTCTGTCTACTTCCTCACC
>QGMK01000553.1:0-21934 GCA_007825345.1 Lachnellula suecica
GTGCGTAGGGTATACTACGGGGAGGTTAAATGGAGAATTGAGGAGGAGACGTAAAGGGGGCTGTAGCCACAGCACCACTAGGCCAGGCTTCACACGGCAGCGGCCGCCTGGGAACAACATTGTTATGAATCAACCAACCCCTGGTGCTGCCGATGCCGGTAGCATGTTATCGGAAAGCCCAAGGGAGGACGTTGAAATAGATCAATCGCCCCCCGCCGCTTCCGATGTCGATATCATCCAATTGGAAAACCTACGAGAAGACACTGATATGGATCCATCATCCCCCGACGCTTCTGATCCCGAAATCATGTCATCAGAGAACAACTACTCGGAAGAAGTGGACGACGAAGATATGGATGCGGCTCTCGAAAATCCTCCCCCGCACGAAGAAACACACGAGTATCTTGGAAGAATGTTGACCTACGAGTTCCCACCTCCGGTTGAGTATGAGGACGATGAGCAAAGGGATATTTTTGATGATGGATTAGAGGACGACGATAGCTCATCGTCAGACAGCGATGTCAGTACAAATTACGAAGACTTGGATGAGCCAGAGATTATGGTGAGTTTGCGACATGAAAGTCTTTATTATATATTGGTACCCAGCCAAAGTCTTTCCCGCGGCAAGAATTTCTCATAACCATATTCACCGCTACTCGTTTTCTACCAGTTGCTAATTTGAGACGTTGCTGCAGGCCCGCATTATTAAGATTCAAGCGCCCCCGGAATCGGAATCTACAGAGGATGATAAGATTCGAGATAACTTATCAGATGCCTGGGACAGCCGCTCCGACTCGAGTGGCGAGCCCGCCCTATCCGAGATGGAAACAGCGTATGCCAACGACCAGGGAAGTAGCGATACCGCCGTGCCAAGGTCACTCGAAGCTACTCCGCCGCTGTCCGTGAGTTTCTCTCAGCTAGATGAGCAGAGACATAGGACACTGCGCCATCCACTTGGAACTCTTCAATCTAAATCCGATCGGTATCGATGGTCACTCTTGGAATTAGAAGAGCAAAAGAAGCGTATCGAAGACGAGATTCTTCGGACGCAGAAAAGCTTAACTGAGGCGGAGCAACAAGAGCAGCAAGCTCAAGAAGACTTCACCTCATCACTAGAGGCTTCTGGAATATCCCAAGAGCTATACGATGCCTACGAAGCCTTTTGTGAGAGTCTTAATCCCGAATTTGGACAACGTGGGGGTTTCTCAGTCACGTGCAACACTCCTCCTCAGGGAACCTGTCACTCTTATGTCGAGTACGACCCTGAATTTGCACTCTTTAAAGAATATGTGGACATTCCCTATGAGAGCTGCAACTTTCGCTGCGAAGCGGGAAGGATTGGGGAAGATCATTTTGTCGAGTTCTGGCCCATCAAAGCTCCTGAGCCATTGACGGGTAGCGAAGCTACATGGGAAGAGCAATATGTAAGTTGTTTCCTTTCTGTGGTTTAATTTCAATGACGCTAACTCTTCAGCCTGAACTTTACTACCTTGCCGCCAGCGCCGCCCGAAAGGGCTCTCAAGCTGCTATGCAAATGCTGACCAACTTACCTGATATGAAATCTAGTTTCGAGGGTGGCTGGCTCTTTGACTACCAATTCGAGGAGGCTCTCAGGACTGAAAGAATTCTTTCCAGACGCTGGACATTTCGTTCGGCTCACAGAATTAATTTACCGGTGACAGAGAAAGAAAAGCGGCAGCGGGTTGGGTTGCTGATTTTTCTGCCAGAGCATAATCGATGAGTCAATGGCAAGAGTACGCAGCATTGCTCACCGTGAAGGTGACTTGTTTTCTGGCTTTCACAGCCGTCATCCCTGTTTAAATGCGGGGCCGGCTTACTTACAAGTGCCCAGCTTTCAATGGGGCAAGGAAGCAGTCTTCCGCGAGCTCGCTTTCTCTTGTAAGACTATGGGACCTTGCTCAGCGTACAGACTACCCAAGCTTCGGCCCCTATACCCCCTTTCTAGACTTTTCTTATCACCTTGCCGATCTGATGGTGTTTTGAATGTGCCGCAAGCAGTGGAACATTCTTAATGTACTAAAATATATCTACTCGCTTTGATTTTACAACATCGAAGGGGCAAGGTCAGTGGCCAGAGGTACGCTAAGCAATGCCTCGTGCTCTTATATATTTCTGTGCAAAGTTATGTTCTGTTACACGCTTAATACGGAACATTTTCGCCAGAGAGCTCCAAGATAACCCGAATTGCCCGATAGCTTTTGAACCATACTCGTTTTGTCCACTCGTCCGTTGTCAGACAGCCCGCTAACAAGGTTACGATAGAACCTATTTCAACTAGTTGAGCTTCGGCGGCGTGTGAAAAATACTGGGTCCTTGAAGCTTATTTAATTGGCTGAGATTCATCCCGCTTGCCTGATTCAATTGCATCCGACTACCCCGCAATCACGCATCACCAAAAGGGACGTTTACCTATCCCCAAATTATTAGTGGATTAGACCCAAAGCAGAGCCCATTCAACACCCCCACCCTACATGAAACATATACCGAGAGTCCGTCCCTCTACATCTTAAACCTCCACACACAGCCACATATCGGCACATCGCCAATCAACTTATCACAATTTGCCAAGATGAAGCTCTCAATATTGGTCGTTGCCTCCGCCATATTCACCGGGTGTACTGCTCAAGATGTACTCACTCAGCTCGATAAACAGAGGTTGTACAGCCGAATGTTCCAAACGACCCTGCGTGGATCCCGTCTACGTAGGTTCCTAAATTTCCCCAAAAGCTTCATTGCTAATAAACCCTTTTCTTTGCAACAATAGCCGGCAGCGATCAGCAAAATTCCTTGCTCGATTCCATCGCTAGTGCTATACAAGTAGCTGGCTTGACCACGAGTACTCTAAATTACACAATCTACAGGTACGATTGCAACCTACCATGCGCTTCCGTCTTGTTTTTGCTCCCCTTTAATTATGTCACCCAGAACGTATTGGCACTCATACTCACGTGTCTAGATGGGATCCGCGCTGGTGGTCTTTGGAAGCAACACTGCGCAACGGTACCCAGCTCGGCTTCAACACCACAGGCTATTTTCCATACTCTGGAAATACGGGTGCCGTTGGTATTAGTGGCAAAGTGCATGACGCGGGGTCTTACGCCTTGAACAGCACGCAGCAGGCAGTCTTTAGCTCTCTGAATTTAAGTGGTCTGGCACCGGGGACAATTGCTTTCTTTGATAACCCGTCCCCCACGAAGAATTACAGCTTGCCCGGTTATGGATTGTTCAAGTGAGTGATTGACTCCTGATCTGAATCGGATGATAAGTTGCCAAGACTGATTTCTTTCAAGTACTTCACGCAACATCCCCCCAGAGGCTATCCCCGAGGTGATGAGTCCTTTTCCGGCGAAGGTTCCAAGGCTGACGGGAGCTCTGATTAGCTGGGTAACCTAACAAATCCACATTGGATTTCCGCAAAGACGTTAAACTTCACTCGTACGTCTCTTCATTCCCCACGTTTCTGTATTCACAAAACTCTGTCTAGCCATGTTTCTAACTGTCCAAAGTCATGAACCAACTCAATGTTGCGGCCGTAATTCTCTCTTGGGTAAATACTACCGACGAAAACGCTGCTCTCCAATGGCTGCCCAACTCTGCCCCTGCGGGCAATGGCACCAACCAGTGCCCCACACTTTACGTGGGAAACTCCACCGGAGAGACTATACGTTCACTGATCAAAGAGGATGAGCTTGACACCATGACGGTCGTACTTGATGCTCCAAGCTCAACCTCACCTAGCTACACTTTAATCAGTCATTTAGAGGGCAAAAAGAAAGCCAATGGCACAATCTTGCTTTATACGCACAGTGAGTTCTGTGCAGTCCCGCTGCGGCACGGCTTTTCTTTTTATATATACCCAGTTTAACTAATTTGACAGGTGATGGACCTTCAATCATTGAGGAGAACGGTCAGTATCACTTTCATGTTACCCGAGAACCACTTGAGCTCATATTTGACGTATGTTTTAGGCCCGATTATGATGCTTATTCTCGCTGAATACTTCTCGCGGCACCCATTGAGCATTGACCTTGAGTAAGTATCGGCCTACTCAATTTACAGATCCCAGACTAATGTTCTCGGCGCTACCAGCTTCATAATGACTACCGGACATCTCAGTATGTAATTTCTTCTCTCAATTTTGGCTTTGTTCACTCTCTCCAAGAGATCGTCTGGCTTCTGACACTTCTAGGCGGTGGTAAACTCAATGAATCCGCATGGATGGGTCAGCGACCTGACCTCATGGCAAACGCAAAAGCATCAATAAACATCGAGCATCTCGGCGCCATCGAATGGAAGGACGTACAGACCCCTAACGGCACGGTTTACCAACCCACTGGACTTCTTGAACCTATGTGGACTTTTGCGTAAGCCTTCACTCTTAACATTGCTAATGGCACTCGCCCTCGGATCGAATGCTAACGATTGTTCTGCACCTGGTAGCAACTCGTCCAGTAAAAGCGACAACATGCGCGAAGTCTACACCGAATCATTCGACAGGTCACCTGACTCGCTCCGTATGGCTCTGCTCAGCCCACTCGTTGTTAATGGGGTCCGCTCACAGTGGTATGGTGTCGGAGGATCAAGCACTCTGGGATATAGTCAGATTCCCACGGTTGGGTGAGCTTTAGTGTCCCCTCTCCTGATTCTTTTGCACTAATGACAATGATCTACCTAGTATCATTCCGCAGCCTGATTATCTATGTAAGTTGATTGGTGTTCAAGGGTGAAAGTTGAGATTGCTTACTGATGTTTTCTGCAGGGGCCGCAATGATTGATGGCGGGTGGTCGAAATATGACCACGCGCAGGCAGTTGCGCAGCTTGAGGTTTTGATTCGGGTCATTTGTACCCTTGATCAACAGTACGCCGCTGGGACTCTCTAGATTTTTGGATCAGGATGGGAGTTTCTATAGAACCTCCATAGCAAAATAGGTGCCAAGCCAATAACCGATTCGAGAAAGGGGGTGGCTTGGGCCAGCTGGTCAGCATTTTGGAGGAACAAATTGCTAAATATACTTCTCACGTTGCATGAGACATTGGAGTGTCATAATTGATTAGATAAAATGTGTCAAGCTTAGTGGTTTGATGAGATGGTAACTAGCTCATACCGGCTAAGAGCAAGCGCTCTTCATCTCAAGAAGCGAGAGAGCAAAAGCCTCGTTGCCTTCCTTTAAAGAGTAAACTTCTGTCCTACAAGTTTCTCACTCAATTCCCACAGCTTCTGTGCCGTGTCCGGGTCCGTCGCATAATCCTTCGTCTCAGTGTATATCTTGTTGTCAACTATGAACGCACCCGACGCTTCTACACATTTTATTTTGTCAGCCGAGCAAACTTAGGCCGGGTTTGTGAAACACTTACCTCTGAAGGCGGGGTTCAAAGCTGCCAACAGAACGACCCCAGCCGCTTGGGAAAGTGAGACCATTATTTGCTGTGGTAAGGGGTTTCCTGACACGGCAAGAGGCATTAGCGAAGTAGAGATATACGGATATGGGTCCTGGCAATGTGGGAGGTGTGAGTACCGTTGTTTCTCTCAATCGCCATATGGTAAGCCTCCAACAGGTATTCTTGATCGGCGGAGGCGTTTTCAAAGAGCTTGCTCTCATAGGTCACTGCAGAGATATTCAGTACTTGGGATTTGCGAGTATCGTAGCAGCCTCACCTCCAGGATGTGCGATGAGAACAGCTACGTTCTTCTGAGCCAATCCGCTGGCGAGAGAACAGTTGTACAAGTTCAACGCAGTTTTCGCCTGTCCATAAGCTTTCCAGCCGTGGTAAGTCTTTCCATCCTGATGTGTTTGATATTAATAACATAATTTCAACTTCTCAGCAAGGGCAATTAACCTGAAAATTGATATCATCAAGCTGAACTTCACCAAGCTGATACACCAAACTCCCAACGTTAACGATCGTGTCACCATCTCGCCCCACCATACCAGCCTCCAGAAGAAGATTCGTCAAAAGGAAATGTCCCAAGTAACAAGCAGCGAACT
This sequence comes from Lachnellula suecica, assembly GCA_007825345.1. Lineage (NCBI taxonomy): Eukaryota > Fungi > Ascomycota > Leotiomycetes > Helotiales > Lachnaceae > Lachnellula > Lachnellula suecica. The sequence goes on from QGMK01000553.1 coordinate 6,010, forward strand.
GGCTCTCCACGCCATCTTCCGATGTACAGAACTCCTTTGGCGCCATAATCCCTGCGTTATTAATCAAGACATGGACGCGATCTGTGAGCTCCTTCACCTCCTCGAAAGCCTTGCGCACCGACGCGTTACTGAGAAATCGACTTTGATAAAGTGTGCGCCAATGGTCGGGTTTGTTTTCTTGATTGTTTCGACGACGGGCGCTATTTTTGAGGCGGTGCGGCCGAGGAGGATGAGGAGCTTGGGAGATGCATGGGCGAGTGTTTTGGCTACTTGTGCTCCGATGCCTCCATCGCTGGCGCCGGTGATTAGAACTGTTGGTTCATGTTAAAATGATTGTTTTGGTATTGTTTCGGGGGTGCTCACAGGTTTTGCCGGTAGCGTTGTTGGTAAAGTGTTTGAGGATATCGATGTCCTTAGAGTCGATGTTGAAAGCCGCCATGCTGATGAAAGGGGGAACGGAAAATGTAGGAAGGAATTGGTATTTGATGTTTATGACGAGCCTCTACGATATGTCACTTCGAATGAAATATTAAAAAGGATGAAGATGTGGAAATTTGCTTGAAATTTCTGCTCTAGCTACTGCCGGTCATGTCCCAACAGTTGGAAGGCAACAATTGTACGTAAACAATTGCGAGTACCAACAACGTTGAAACATGGTCTCATTGGTCTTGAGCCCTGTATCGGAGCAATCAACGCTTCCCTACCACTCCTTCAGCCTGTTTCGAACAGACTATTTGGCGCAAAGATTTTTACAGTTATTCGAGAAACAATGGGATTAAGTACAGCAAACAGAAACACGAAAGGCCAGACGCCAACCATCGGAACAGATTGAATGAACTTTAGCCGCTTCCACAGGGTGAATGAGGTATCGATAACGACTTTGGATTGTCTAGATGATCAAGTCCCTTGACCGAGATTGCTGCGGGCAACGCTGGAGATCGGAATCACCCTTTCTCTGCAAGCAAGAAAAGCAACCTTCCCCCAGATGGGATAATTGGGGTCACAAAAGATTGCACAGTACAGTCACACCCCCAGTAAGGCTGGCTGGTCTTCTCAACAACTCCAAGAGGTATTTGAGCAAGTGGATGGGGGTTTGAACAGTTTTCTGCTTTGGGTCTATATTGTACCTATCGAAGTAAATACAAATTCAGGTGTTAAATCATACACGTAGCCCATAGTTCTTATACTCAGTTAATAACTTGCATCTGAGAGGATGACCTTCTAGGTTTATCTGGCCAGATCTCGAAATGGATTCAAAATTATTGTCAGGCCGATTCGAGCCGTAATTCTGGTCGACCTTCTTCCTCCTTTTTCATGGGGCCTTAATTTCCGGTTAAATAGGCCAAAATGAGTGAGCATGTATGTGAGGGCCCTAGTCCGGCGGGACTAGGCCCCCCACCATAAGTAGCTCTTTCCGTAGTTACTAGCAATGCATGCTTCTTACACACTCTTGATCTCCCGGTGACCTTGTTCCCCCGCGTCCAGCGGACGCCCTCACAATGTATCCCTGTTTGAAAAGTCTAGACTTGGAAAGTTGGACTTTTGTGCATGGTGAACGGTTGCATATGCACCTCGTGTTGGTCCTAGGAATCCTTGCATTTGCCCGCCCCCGGCGTGCATGATATGGTCACATCCATTTGCTATATTGGGACCTTCATACACCGCGATTCTCCTTCCCTCCACTTTCTTGACTTCCTTTTGCCTATGCATTATACTAAGTATATTATTTATGGCGAGCTGACTCGCTCGCAAGCACAAATCATCACGCATTATTTCGAACATTGCAACTGAGGACAACGACGTTTATATTTGGACGAAATGTTCCCCCTCCAACATTTCACGGAGGTGGCGTACAACGTGACGTGTATTTCCATTGCTCTGGTGACTTCACTTTGCTCTATATCTCGACTTTGGCTCATAATAGAAACAGGTGGTTACTACTATCGGGACCAAGGCTGTTTACAATCTCTATTTCCACCCTCTGCGCTCATATCCAGGTCCTCTACTTGCAAGAGCTTCCCGTCTCCCCTTTCTGTATTACCAAGTAACAGGGAGAATACCACATACGTTGAAGCTCTGGCATGAAATATACGGCGAGAGCATAAGAATTGCCCCAAATGATCTGTCGTATACAAAAAGCCAGGCTTGGTTTGATATCCACGGTTAGTATATCGATCTGCTCTTCGACTCCGTTCTAACATTTTGTTGCAAAGGTCATCGAAGTGGAGGAAATGGATGGTTTGAGAGGGACCCTAGCGTTTACCCCCGACTGCCCGGTCGATCGCCATCAATTGTATTGAAATCTTCCAGCCCAAACATGAAGTGTCGTCGCCATCTAACTATATGTAGCTCCATTCCAATGAACCAGATCACAGCAGGTTTCGGCGCCTTCTTTCTCACGCATTCTCAGGCAAGTGTATTGAATACGTCGGGGTACCGGAATTGAAAGCTAACGGTGCTACAGACAAAGAGTTACGAGCTCAAGAGCCACTGATCCAATCGTATATAGAACTACTGATCTCGAAGCTGAAGGAGCAAGTAGATGGCTCGAGCCAAGGGACAGTAAACATCGTATGTCCGGGCCCCAATCCACATTAATCCTTTTCACTGATTGTCCTAGTCCAACTGGCTGAATTTCGTTACATTTGACATAATTGGAGACTTAGCGTCTGGTGAGCCCTTTGGGTGTCTAGAGACAGGACTCATACACCCTTGGGTCAAGATCATGTTCTCATCCATTAGAGACATCATCTACATTGCCGCTCTATCGCACTTGCCTCCGCCTATTTTCAAAGCAATCATGTCAGGGATCAGCTGTTTTATGATGAAAGATCTCCAAGCAGACACGGATTTTGCCGTTGAGCGGGTTGCCAGCCGCCTCAAAAAGGGTACCACGAGGAATGATTTCATGTCACCAATAATCAGGTCAGTCAGCCTCGTGAAAACCTAGTACGAAAGCCAGCTAAGAAGAGAAAGGGCCAACGATGAACACGGAATGTCGATTGGGGAAATTGAGGCGTCTTTTAATATTCTAATAGTCGCGGGTAACTTTCTTATTCAAGTAAACCCCAATCTGAAAAGGTCACTGACTGGGAACATGCAAGGATCGGAGACGAGCGCAACCCTTTTATGTGGAGCTCTGTACAATCTTGCTTTGCATCCACAGATCCTCCAAACCCTTCTTTCAGAACTCCGAACGAAATTCTCGAGCCGCTCTCAAGTCAATATGGCTGCTTTACAAGATCTGCCTTATCTCAATGCCGTTCTGGAAGAATGCCTTCGAATTTACCCACCCTCGGCGTTCAACCAGGCACGTGTGGTGCCTCCCAATGGATCAATCATCTGTGGAAAGTTTGTCCCCGGAGGAACGGCAGTTGGCGTTGCCTCTCTGGGCGCTTCACTGTCAAGCTCGAACTGGTCTGATGCCGGGACGTTCAAACCCGAAAGATGGCTTGGAAAGCCACTCGACGGAGACGACCGTCGGTCTATGCAGCCATTTATTCTGGGACCCAGAAACTGTCTGGGCAAAAAGTAAGATAGCGGAGAAGTTTTTCAGCTACAATTTGAAGGAAAACGCTGATGAAAATACAGTCTAGCGTACGCCGAGATGAGATTGATATTGTCTCAGATCCTCTTAGAGTTCGAATTCACGCTTTGCGAGGAGAGTCGTTGGTGGATGAAGGACCAACGATTTTATTTGTTGTGGGAAAGGCCACCATTGATGATGAAGTTGAAAAGAGCCGCCGACAGCACAATAGTGGGTAGTGGTTGATTTGCCAAGAATGTCGAATTTTATGAACTTTCGGGGATGGAATAACCTTTATGCATTTCTCTCGGATTCAACTTATGTTAAATCCACTCAAAGGTTTGCCAGTGGTGTTGATTGAACAATCCTTAAAATAGATACGTGTTAAAATGCTGAAATATTCTACTTTCGACTTTTCATTTCACACCATTTACTGCAGCACTTTTGCCATTTGCGATGGTTTATATAATGCCAAAGGAGTACCCAAAAGTCCTGCTTTGATCTGCAACGCAATGAATCGCGAGAAAAAGCGTGCATGTCCTTGCGTGCCTCCGTGGTAGAACAGCGCAGGGTCTACTTGAATATTAGCAGGAATGTACACCTCAAATGTCAGAAACGTAAGGGCACTCACGACCGCATCTCTTGAAAGCGCCTTTCAACTCCCCTTCTTCATCAAGACCCCAATAATCCCCCATCTGCTCTGCGATCTCTGCTCCAAAAAGATCTTTGACCTGGAGCTTCATATTGTGAACGAAGCCGGTCGCGAAAACAATGAGATCAGCCTTTAATACCGAACCATCCGCAAACTCTAGCCCGTCTCGTGTGTATCGAATGGGAACAGAATCTGATTTCATCGTGATCTAAAGTATCGTCAGCCTGCTCACAGTACCACAACGAGAAACACGCTTACCAGACCATCCGAAATCTTCTTCGAGACTCCTACATCTAAGTAATGGCCCCCCATCCGATTTGCGATATGGTGGATGATACTTCCATATCGATCAACTTTGAACCCTGCTCTCTCAAGAGCATCAAATCGTTCGGGTTCCTTGTCAACCATAGCTTTCAAGGACAGCTGGCTTGCTAAGTCAGCAACGGCATTCGGATTCGATGAGCCTATTCTATCCGCGATTTCCGTGGGAACCTTGGAGTTATAAGTCATGTCGCGCCGACTTTGTAGTATTCAAGGGGAAGAACGTAGGTGATGCCGCGCTGTATCATGGTGACTGACGCTAATCCGGCGCTGAGCATGTCATCGGCTGCATCGTGGGCGGTATTTGCGGTTCCGACAACAACGCCGTGCTTGTTCTTCCATGTAGAAGGCTCGGTATAGTCTGCTGAATGGAGAACGGTGCCTTGGTAAATGTCTCTATCGGCATAGATTGGCATAGAAGGCGTTTGGAAACCGCCCCCTCCTGCCAAAACAATATATTTGCACTTGAGGGTTCGGTCATTTCCGTCCCGTTGGATGTTCAACGTCCAAACATTTTGTATCGGGTCCCAAGTACCTGTCTTCGCACTACTTTTTTGCCAGATATTGATCCCAAATTTTGATACCCAATCTTTGTACCCCTGAGCCAGATCGTCTTTCGTAAGTAACTCTTGATAATGAGAAGGAAACGTCCGATCAAACGGTAAATGGGCGTATTCTCGAGTGGTATGCAATCTTGCAGAATTATACCTTCTCTTCCAACTATCTCCAACCTCCGGATTCTTGTCCAATATGACGTACGAGATACCCAGTGCTTTCATCCGTCCACCGGCACTGAGACCTGCCTGGCCCCCGCCAATGACTACGCAATCAAAGCTTGTCTCGTCCTCAGTTCCATTGGATACGTGTCCACCATGTCCATTTGTTTGAGCGCTCTCAAGGACATCGACGTTCCCATGGCCTTTCAATTGCTCCAAAATGGTACGTAAAAGCCATATTTGCCACCCGCCTTCTCCATCCGGAACCAGAGACAGAAATCCCGAACAGGTAGTCTGAGGGGAACCACTCGTCTCGAATGTGAAATTAACATCCAGCCAGGCGACATTCTCTCCGATTCGTACGACATATGCGGAATCCGGGTCTGTGGCAAAATTGCCTACTTTGGCTTGTGATGACGTCTCTTTCCAAGCAGCGAAGATTGAAGGGGCCGAATAGAAAGTCCGTAATGTGCCCGTTAACGCAAACGTGTCTCTCCACAGGGCATCTTTGACAAAGTGTTGTTCTTGGAGATCATTGAGTTTTGATGTAAACGCTGATGCGACGTCTGAGGCATTTGTTTCTGGTGGGAAGGCACTTGTCGGTAGCGACACCGGGAAATCAACCAACGAAGACATATTACCAAAATCTGTATTTTGCAGTGAGATCTTTGTCTTTGGGTGGAAGAAAAACAAACAAAGAGTAATACTGAAGGATGAACTTTTTATAGGCACCGCGATCCGAATTTGGACGTGGGTAAAGTCCGGAGATAGCACAAGTTACTTCCGTAAAGCCGTGGGGTTGCCAAATTCGGATTTCAGAGCCTCAGATATTCGAATTTGGCAACCCCACGGCTTTACGGAGGTAACTTGTGATCCTGAGCGCTGGCGAAGTAGTCACTAAGTAAGATGAGGCTTTTTTCACGAGATATATTTCTAGCGGGAACCAGGCACCAGCAGGAACGCCGAAGGCTTAGTCAACACGCTCAGGCCAGCTTAGAATTAAGCTTTAAAAGTCAAAATAACTTTTAGAGGAATATACAATTTCTTTAAACCCCTATGAAATAAATGCTTATATTTGTCGGGACTCAAGGCTTAGTCACGTGTCGCGCATACCACGTGACCTGTCCGAGCTATATAACCTCGGGCCTTGCCCTCTTAGCAAGCTCCTTAGACTACCACAACATGCAATAAGATACCCTTTACCTGTTGCAGGACTCTTACACCCCTATAATACCAATAATACTAAGCTACTTTATAAGCTGAATCCAATTTGAAAAGTATTTTTAATTAATATTTTAATGATTATTTCTCTGCTAAAATAGCGCAAAAATTAGAAGCTTATAATCTACGAGATTTTATATTTCACTATCTTTTTAAATCTTTGAATCTAGCAGGGGTCGCCGAAGGTCGCAAAAGGCGATGGAGATCAATTTCACCCCTCGGAGTTCCAGCCGCGTTTACGGCCGCGAACCTATACATGCTATTTACAGATGCGTAATGCAGGTCGAAAATTTTCCCCTGTAATATCGGAAACTTATGCCGCCCCCTGAACATTCCAAGCCATTGCAAGTCCGGACATCCAATGACCCCGCTTTGCGCAGATCTCAACATCTCGTGCAACTCAATATTAGGCGAGTTACGCTGGCTACTCTCTTTTCGCTCTTTCGCAAAACATGGGAACACCTTGGTGGCAAAGAATTCCCACTCGCCGGGAGCCGTCCAATAAAGATTACGCCAAGGCGAAAGGTGTGAAACATATGCTCGTAGAGCACAAGCACAACACGGAGAAATAGCAAGCTTGAGACGGAGAAATAGAGAGCGTTATCACCCAACTTTGCACTGCCATGCACTGCTTGAGGCAAGAACTGCCTTGAAATGAGATGGGAATCCCAGATTCAGATTGCTGGAGAGGATGTGATGCCGAAAGTTACAGTGACGTCAAAAGACCTGACAGCCCACAGAATGTGACGCTGGAGCCTACCTTTCGAGCTGGAGAATGGGGCCGCCTGCGGTGCGCCTAAAACAGTGGCAGATGAGTTTCCTATCAGGAGATTTTGAAATTGAAGACATGGTGGTGTCAGTACTACGTCTTGAAAATTCATAAGCCATCCCCTTTCAGCTTTGTATCATTCAGCTTCTTGCCAATACCAATCCTTATTACTTAGCGTCTTCTATACAGAGTTCCTCTTTCCTAAAGTACTGCGGAGTCTGGCTTTCGCTTGCCAGATTCGCTTTTGCGGGGTCTTGATCGAGCGTTTTATCCATCCCGTATGCGATGAGACCACATGAGGAAACGTCCCGGCAAATTCCAAATCGGTCTATGATTTGCATCTGTACACATTAACAGGGCCCCGGCCACGCCACTGACGATCTAAACCTGGCCCGACCCTTCGTGCATATTTAGGGGTCGTCTGTGGGATTCCTTGAAAGGCAGCATCTTTGAGGGTCAAATGCGATCCCTTTGATACATTCGAGGATATTGATTCGAAAAGTCGAAAGAAGGCTACGGGGACAATCGTCTACATAAGAAACCATCTCCCACCATATATTGCTTGCACTCCAGCAAGAAACATTCTCTCCATCATCAAACAAGATCGATTTTTACTTAAACATCTGGTCTTCTGCTTCTGAAATATTCATCCTACCTCATTCAAGCTGTTAATACACACAGAAGACTCATCACTCATATCCAACTAGACATCTCACGATGTTCTCCACTACAAAACTCACTGTGCTCGCCATCCTCACGGCTCAGCTTGCTGGCGTCTCCCTTGCCAATCCTTCCGTACAGGAAATGGAACTGCAGCACAAAAAGCGATTCGTCCCCATCAGCATGGGACTCGCATCAACCTTTGGTGCTATCGCACACACAACCCTCACTTCGACAGGAAATACACACGTCGAGGGTGATTGCGGGACCTGTCCTGGCACTGCCATCACCGGGTTTCCTCCGGGCGTTTGCACTGGCACCACTTCGGCAGGCGGAACAGCAGCTTGCAACGCCGAGGCTGCTTGCCTCACGGCATACAATGCTGCTCGAGCAGCTGGCCCTACCACTGCCCTTGCTTCAGCTGACCTGGGAGGTCTTTCTCTTCCTCCAGGCGTATACACTTTTCCCACGTCCGGCGGCACGCTTACTGGGATTTTGACTTTGAACGGCACTGGCAACCCCAATGGGCAGTTCATTTTCTTGATGGCCACCACACTCGACGTCGCTGCTGCGGCACAGGTGAACTTGATCGGGGGGGCTCAGGCTTGCAATGCCTACTACATTGTTGGTTCCTCGGCAACTATTGGAGCCGCAAGTCAAGTGCAAGGAAACGTGATTGCTTACACATCTGTAAGTCCATGGGAGAAAATCCGTTGAATGCCAACACTTGAAGTGCAATTTTGACGCGGATGCTGACTCCAATATCTCCAATATAGGTAGCAGTTACGAATGGTGCATCCAACACGGGAACGTTTTGTGCATTGAATGGAGCCGTCACTCTCATTAATGATGCCCTGACAGCTCAGACTAACTGCACTTCCTAGAAAGTGTATTGAATCAGGCGGCTTGATTGTATTTCCTTAGTCGCGGAGTTTTTGTTTGCATTGCACTCCCAAAGTACACGGGAGACTAAAAATATTTCCAATGACACACTCTTTAGCAGGGACCTGGTAGTAGTTTTCTTGGACATGAGACCCTGTGATTGTGAATGTTACAAGTGTCTCAGGTTGACTGGATAATTGAATCCCTGGCCGTTGCAGATACTTCCTCTTCTACCGAATTGACACTATTGCCCTTGAATGGGCTGATATTTTCACCAATTAGAGGCTGCTCTGCTATTATTCACTTACAAAGTCTATAGCGAGCCGAGTATAAATGAAACCTAGACTGTTCAACAGTTTATTTAGAGTGAATACTCAGGGAAGTAACCCTGTGACATTGAATTTTCTCCCAGCTGACTTCCAAGCACCTGTATTTATGACCCCTCTGCTCCTGCTAATAATCCATTAAAAGCAATAACCATTTTGAAACTTCAATCGAAACAACATTCAACATTGGTCCTCGATACATCCAAATCACGATCCGAGTTGCTATCCCCGATACCAAAACATTACAGTCTGTCCAACGGGACTGTCCTCTTTCACACTGACTCAAAATTTCATTGCAAAAATTCACGGCTGTCAAAGGCATCCTCATACTACAATCCAACCTCAACACTGTCCGTTCCAACAAACGCCTCCCCGTCCAGCCATGTCGGAGCTGAACAAAACCTCCTTCACAGAGACTATTGGTGATTGTGCTTTGAGAGCGCTAGGTAAGCTAAGAGAATCTTCTACGATCGATCATGAGATTAATGAAACCAGACAATACGCGCAGCTGGGCCACTCCAGATGTAGACTTGGAGATGTTGAGCTCAGGATCTGAAGATGAAGACAGCGAAGATGACGAAGTCCTTTCTTTGGATGGCGAGTTACGTGAGATTATCGGAGACCAGGTATCTTACGAAGCCAGACCTCCTGCTCGACAAGACCCATCTCCTGCCAATGCAACCTCCGAGGAAGCAAAAGCCGACTCGGCTTCCGTCCCCTTCTCTGCGATCGGAAAAGCAAAGATCGGCCAGCAAAAACTTGTCACCAAGTACGAAAGCCGAGACCGTCATATGAGAAGCTTACTCAGAGCTTTGGCAGACATCAAGGAGCAGATTACAGAGTACCAGCCCAAGGTGATCTCGGCCCGAAACGCGAAAAATGCCGGTCAAGTACAGGTCTTGGCACTCCTGACCGCGAAGCAAGTTCCCAGCAAGCTTTATGAGGCATATGTCGCATTCACTGAGGCTCTCAGCCTTCCGGGTGGAGGTGGGAGAGCAGATGAGATTGTTTGCAATAACGATCACGGCGGAAACTATGTTAAGTATGACCCTAGCTTTGAGATATTCAAAGAGTACGTTGCAAGGCCAAGGGACTCTTACAATATTCATTCCGAGGCTAGATCAAGTGGTGAGGGCAAGTCAAAGGAATACCTTGTGACTTTTTACCCTGTGACTGGTAACTCTCATACGGCGAGTGGACTCGAGAAGACGTGGGGAGAAAAATATGTAAGAAGTTAATTCCTACTATCGAAAGACATACGCTGACAAGCAATAGGCAGAGCTTTACCGCCTTGCTATGCAGGCAGCTTGTCAAGGCTGTAATGATGCTGTCCAGCTATTGGTTGCATTGCCCGATACGGACGACTCGTCCACATCTGGATGGATACTTGACTACGAAGAAGAACCATTGTTGCATGATCCGCATCATTTGTCCAAAGGCTGGATCTTTCGATCGGCACACAAGATCAGCGCCCCGATGTCAGAGGATGCCAAGCGGGAGAAGATTGTGCAGATGATTAATCAGAAGAAGGCAAACTTGTGAGAGGGCAAAAACACATTCAGTTCTGGTATCACTCTTAAGTGAGCATCGACCCAAGAAGTAATCATCTCTCACTAAACCTCCAGCAGAGTCAGCATGATATTAATCCATACATTACGACAGAAATAGAAGGTCACTATTGTCCGAACGACAGGGGTGAAGCGGACGAACGACCGAGAGGACAGAACATCACAGGCAGGAATTTGTTATTTCGTGAGACGAGGCTTTCTAGGGAGGATTTCCCTTTGATTATACACAATTCTTGGGGCACGAGGTTTACGCGGAAAAGGATTCTCAGGCTCTCATGGTTGGCCACCGTCGCGTTGGAATTCTGGGACAGGGCAACAGGGAAGCATCCAAAAGTCTCTCTTTTCAAAGCTTGCAAAGGAGCAAACCCTTGTTTACGCCGACAGAAATACAATCTCATATTTTATTCAAGAAACATCTCCAAACTTTAGCTTCTCCAAACACAGATGCTTATGTCTGAAGTTTTGAATTCCAGTTTAGGTCTGCAATATGATTTTTGAATTTGGAAATTTTTGACCTTGAGATGAGCTCGAAATATAACGACTGTCAACGTTGAGCCCCGTAAGCAGATACCCATCACCAAGCAGCAAATGAACCTTGATTAATGTGTCAGGTGATGATGCGGAACAAGCATTGCGGAATCGAAGATGCACGATCTGCACCCCAGATTTCGCCCCTGAGTCTGCTCGGCTAATCACCCCCACCGGCACTCAGGCTGAACATCACCCGACCCTTCAACCAGCACTCTAAAACGCAGGAACACCTCTGATCACACTTCGCAAATATAAACAGCCGTAACCGGACGCAATTTGGATGTTTCTATCATGACGAGAAAACCATCAATCTGCGGCCGGGCCCCACGATGCTCCTGTATAAAATGAAGCAATTCCCACACTTCTTGGCATTCAAAGCCGGGCTACACCAAAACTCAATATGCTGAACTCAATCTCTTTTCTGACGTTTGCTGCTGTTCTGAGCTCAATTGGGCTCGTGCCCCTAGCTTCTGCTAATGTCCTCCCTCGAGGTAAGAATTTGAGTGGCCGGCAAACGGGCTATAAATGGGTCGACACTTGGACATCGATGCCACAACTCGTAGAACAAGCAAACTTGCCACCTTCGCCATTCGCAAGTTCCCAAACCTTCCGAATTCAAATGACCTTACTGACTAAAAGAACAGTTGACATCCAGCGCAGTGCTCAACGGTGCCACAATCCGCCAAACACTGGTGAGTCAACTTCTCGGAGAAGAATTGCTTCTCCTGGGTATTTTACTCAGAGTAAAAACAATTTCTACTCCTGAGATATTTACTCTCAATCTTCTCCCGTTCTACTCCTTCATATTCCTAAAAAGGCAATACTGACTCCGAGATCTTGACCCACAGCACATGTCAATCGGCGCCTCGCAAATCCGCATTCAAATATCGAACACATTCGGCACTACTCCCCTTCCCATCACAAATGCAGCCATCTCCCAGCCCGCAAGTGGAAAAGCTGGGGCGCAGGCTATTCAGCCTACCACGATCATGGGTGTTACTTTCAATGGCGGCTCGGAATCTGTCAGCATCCCCGCGGGGAAGGTGGTGTACACGGATCCGATTGACTATACCGTTGCACCGCTGTCTGAGCTGACCTTGACGATGTATCTTGCGAAAGGGCAATCGGGAAATAGTATCACGGGGCATCCGGGGAGTCGCACGACGACGTGGATGCAGGCCGGGAGTGATGTGAATATGACGAGTGTCACTGGTGGAAGTACTAAACATTGGTTTGTAAACCCTTACTTCGATTCTGTACTGGGTCATGTTCTAATTCAAAACTGAAAGGTATTTCGTAACTGGTGTCGAAGCATGGGCGCCCTCAAACTCCAGTGCCTTCGTCATCCTCGGCGACAGCATCACAGACGGTCGTGGTAGCGACGACGACTCAAACAACCGGTAGCTACTTCCCTACATCGACGGTTGTAATTTGATAACTAATATTTCCCAGTTGGCCAGACCTCGTCCTAGCCAAGATGCAAGCATCCCCCGCAACCCAAAACATCGGCGTTGTAAACGAAGCCGCTGGAGGAAACTGCGTGCTGTCCGGCGGGCTCGGGCCCCCCTTAATGACCCGCTACACTCGCGACGGAATAACCCAGCAAGGTGTTAAATACATCATGATCTTCGAGGGCGTGAACGACATCGGGTCCGGCGCCTCAGACACCTCTCTCATCGCAGCATTCAAGCAGATCGCCGCGGACGCGCGTAAAGCTGGAATTCTTGTATTCGGCGCAACAATTACGCCGTTGGGCACGAGTTATTACAGTGCTAGCAGAGAAGCGATTAGGCAGAAAGTTAACAAGTGGATTATGGCGAGTGGGGGAGTGTATGATGCGGCGGTGGATTTCGATGCTATTGTGAGGGATAGCAGTAATCCGAGTCAGCTAGCGAGCAAGTATAACTCGGGAGATGGACTGCATCCGAATGTTGCCGGGTATCAGGCGATTGCTAATGCTTTCCCGTTGGATATCTTTTCGAAAGCTGCGCCGAAGCGAAAGCTTTGAGAGCGCAATTGGATAAGAGGGGGAAGACGAGCAATGCTCGGAGTATTCGTAACATAAAAATTATTCATCAGCTAAAGATCTAATAGCCTCAAGTGAATTATGAGAAGCAAACAACGGGATGGACTCCCATTGACATCTGGGTCGGGATGGCTATAGCTGTTATCCGTTAGAGTCCTCCAATCAACAGTTTAGAAGTTTGGCTCTACGAGCATGTTTATCAACATGTGGGACTTTCAGCATTGAGGTTTGACCTTTAGACACTATATCAAAGCGTAGATTATTCATTTCTAGAACAGACTTTACCACCCTCAATTTTAAGACTCCTCAGACATGGAGAAGGGGCTCGTGCTAATACAATTTTCAGAATAAATAGGGGAGCAAGCTATTCAAGAAAATTGAACTCCAAATGAAACATTGGTTTATAAGAGACTGCATAACTCTCGAGGCAATCTGTGCCATAAGATGCACACTCCAGAGTGGCGTCCCAATCTAGGGTTGGGAATAACCTCTTCTGATGTTGATTCTTCGAAAAGTGCGATGATTGTAGGCTCTTACAAAAATCTAAAAGGATCATCTAACACCAGCATCGCAACTACGCAAGACCAGATGTTACTCAAAGAGTCCAATGAATGTAAGCCTTCAGAGAACTGAAATTGGATAAATACATCACAATTTTCAGATTCAACATGTCAACAACAAGCAAGTAGTCCCTAAAACCACAATATCACCAAATACAAGCCTGCATTACACCTCACAACGCATACACTCCTCTCCCAGACATACATTTTAACTCCGTCATCAGCATGTGCTTCACAACCAAAAACAAATGCATAACCTGCGGCGACTCAACCCCCTACGTGTTCGAGCGATGCGACACAGCCAGACGCGCAACGCCCGGCAGACCAACCTACCCCTTCAACGAGCCTCAAAAAGGCTGTGGCCGCAACGACCCCAAGATCACCTCGCAAAATCCTTGTTCAGCAGTGTGTAAAGACATAGAAACGAAGAACTCCAAGAAGCTGAAGTTAGCTGAGAAGCGGGCTAAGGCAACTGAGGAAGGGATGAGGGAACTGAGAGATAGGCAGGCGGGGTATAGGCGGAAGTATAAGGAGCAAAGACAAAAAGAAGCAAAATCTGGGGAAAAGGAGGCTGCGAGCTAGGATCAGGAGACAAGAAGCGAAAGGGGATGATGTTAGCTCGAGGGTGCTAGGGTAGACGAAAGGGTCTTGACGAGGGAGCATGGTATGCTAGAGAAACAAGGAGATTGCAAACAGATATCTCCATCTCGAGCTCGCTTTGGGCTGGTCGGAACCTCGCAAATAATGTGAATATGTCTTGAAAACAAACCAAATGATCGTCCAAGTGGTAGTGGATGAATGCGAGGAGCTGTTAGTCATGCAAGCAAATATATTGCCTACCAGCGCTTTGCATTGGCCACAATGACAGATGTCACTCTATAGTTTGACGAAGAACCTAAATCAAACAAAAGGCGGGAAATAGTCAGATAGGCTCATGAGTATGACTGACTAAGTCACAAGTACAAATACCCTTCTTTCAGATCCTCAATCCTAATATTCACTTGTCCGGCACACTACCAACCCCAGACACAATATCCAAATTTCGAGATTGACATTGCTATTTACACCCACATACTAACATCGCACCAATAACCACCAGCACGACGCCTGAACCCAGAATGTGCTACATGCAATACACAAAATACAAAGGCTGCGCCTGCAACAGAATATCTAACAAACTAATCAACTGCAGGCACCATTTATACCCCAGCAGTAAACAGGTTTGCTCGCCTTTGGGGGCCACCGTCACCCTAAATTCAGAGGGAAAGTTCCCTCAGTGCGTGCTAGCCACTGAGACGGTGAGCCCAGTAGGAGAAAATACCGGGCAGGCCACTGTACAGAAGTGAAAAGGTTGGATTATGAAAATTTGCAGGGGAGCAGGGCTGCAGAGAAAGATGAAGAGCAGAGGTGAAAGGATGGCGTGAGCTCAACTGAAGATAGACTAGATATTCAAGGCTCGGGAGAACATGAATAACGTCTGATCGAGTAGATATGAATGTTTCAGACGCCGTGGTTGATTCATAGCTATCAAAGTCCGTTGATAAATAATACCTTTCCACACCCTATTCTTGCTCTTCATGGTCTTAATTTCACCGAAATACAAGAGAGACGCAGAATCCCACTTCATATCAACAACACCCCAAACGCATTTCATCGAGAACTACACATCATCCAACACGACACCTCACGCACCACCATGTGCCAACAATCCTACACCTACTACGAAACCTGCAAATGCACCACAGACGACACCACCACCAGCTGCAAATCCCACAGCTCCACCTTCCCTCAACAGAACTGAGAAGCGAGCGAAATGAAGGAATCGTACAGCGCATCTGGAGTCGGTACCCCGCCTGCTCGCAACTCAACCGCAAAGCAAGAGCAGCCAGACGTGCAGGAAGAAGGTCAGAGCAGAGACAAGGGAAAATGAGAGAAGACAAAAGCCACTCGACTACGAGGGAACGCTAGTACAATCAATCAAGCAAAAGTATGCAAAGCCAAAAGTCATCTTTGTACCACGTAGATTCCATCACTACGCTCTCAAACCCTATGTAACCTCCCATCAATCATACTATGCACAAATATAACGCCACCCTATGCACAGATTCCCCTCCACACCGAATTATCTACAAAGCAGGCTGGCTAAAGCTATACCCGCTTAAATACC
>QGMK01000554.1:0-21928 GCA_007825345.1 Lachnellula suecica
GAGACGGCGATGGGGAGTTCCCAGGAGCCGGGCACGGATTGCACGATGATGTTTGATTCCTTGACGCCGGAGGCGAGCAGCTTTGCTTTGGTGCCGGCGAGGAGGGGCTCGATGATTGCTGTGGGTGCTGGTCAGCTTTGGAGGGGTAAGCAAAGCCTCTACTCTACGTACTGGTGTTCCAGCGGGCGTGGACGATTCCGATGCGCAGGGCGCTGCCGTCGTACTGCTGAGCTTCTCCGGGACCTTTGAGTGTCGCCATTTTATGACTGTGATGTGTAGATGTGTGAATATTGTGGTGTTGTTTGTGAGTTGGTGTTTCGGGGAAGCTCAGCCATGAGGGGCATTGCGTGAGGCGCTCGGGCTGTCCCGCCACTCGATTGGCTGCCCACAGGACCCTAATCAGACCCCGCCAAAACTTTTGAACTCCAACATCTGCTCGATTTTCCGCAACTCCAAGTCTTTTTGGAAAAGTACGGAATTGATATCCCACACTCTCTCAAAATGCCTAAGGATCCGCCCCCCACCAAAGCCACCGTCCTAATCTCAGGCACCGGCACGAATCTGCAAGCCCTCATCGACGCCGCGCCGCTCATGCCATACCTGCGCATCGTGCGCGTAATAAGCAACAAGAAAGGCGTCGAGGGTCTCAAGCGCGCCGAAAGAGCTAAAATCCCCACTGCCGTCCACAATCTCGTCACAGGGAAATACATTGCGTCTGGGGAGAAGGATCCTGCTGTGAGAGCCGCCGGCCGCGAGAAGTACGATGCAGATCTGGCGAAGCTGGTGTTGGCGGACGAGCCTGATATTGTGGTGTGTGCGGGGTTCTTGCATATTCTGAGCCAGCAGTTTTTGGATCCCTTGGCGGAGAGGAAGCTGCCTGTTACCAATTTGCATCCAGCCTTGCCGACGAAATATGATGGGATCAATGCGATTAAGAGGGCGTATGATGATTACCATAAGGGCAAATTAGAGAACGATACTACGGGGATTATGATACGTAAGTGTAGTTCATGGAGTGCAAACTGCTTTGCGCGGATGGAGCTTGTTTGCTCTCGAGAAGCAATACTGACTTTGTATAGACTATGTTATCAGCGAAGTGGACCGTGGACAACCCATTGTGGTCAGGGAGATCCAATGCAAGACTCCCGAGACATTGGATGAATTAACGTCTAGAATACATGAGCACGAGCACGAGCTCATTGTAGAAGGTACACAAATGGCAGTCCACAATCTTTGGGAGGAAAGAGCGAAAAGCGGATAGCTTCTCCAAAAAGTAAGAACCCTAGCAATGCAAACCTGAATATAATACATGATTTCGTAAAGCTAACAGTACTAGAAAGACTGATCATACATTCATGCCACCTAAAACATTACTGCACTGGTGCCGCTGGCAAAGCCTTGTTCGTCGAGTCTGCTCGCTTCATGGCCGGCTTGCCCTCGAGCTTCGAAATTGGAGGAGGTGCATTCTCATCCGAGCGTGCGAACCCGTCTTTGGATATCGGTTCTGGTCTGCCATTGGCGTTGTTCCTTTGGCTGGAAATCCATGAGAGGAACATCTCAACATCTTTGGCAACTGCTCCGGGGACAGCGAGGTTTTGAACCCACTGGGGAAGGACCCCTTTCGCATCTGAGGCTGTTGCCATACTGCGAAGAGTCAGCATTGCTTGATAAAAAGCGATCTCAGAGCTTCATGAGAAATTTAGAAGTGAAGAATTGACAATATACGTACATCCACTCTACGTCGCTATTACTTGGAAGGACCCGAACACGTTCTATCGAAGCGTAGGCTGCCACAACCAAGCTTTTATCCTTCGCGAATTCTGCATATGGTGACTTCTCGAAATCGGTAAGCGGGATTGAAACGACCAAGAACTCTGGTGTATCCTCCAAAGCTGCCGCGACTTGGACTACCGGGAACGTCCGATTCTTTAGTGGCTTTGGATCGATCTTGTGCTTCATTTCAACCACGGCTACCGTGATGTTGTTCCATCGACTGCCGTGGACCTCAACCTTTAAGCCAGTTGTATCCCATTTCATAGCCTCCCTAGCTCCAATCACAGTAGGTGTGAATGCGTCCTCTGTCTCTGCGTGGTGATGCTTGAAACTGTGCGTGAACTCCTCCCAACTCGCCGTGCCTGTCTCCGCCTTGTTTCTATGACTGCTTCTTCTACAGAACCACGTTTCGTCTTTTCTGTCGGCGCAGAACTGGCTCATGCCCTCGACTTTGTCTAACTCCTTGCCAGGGACCACGCGCTCGTATAGGTGAACTGGCGCTTCGGAAGAGGCATATCGTTTTGGTGAACCTTTGCCTTTCCAGGTCGAAGCGCCACCGGATTTGGGCTGGGATATCTCGAGTCAGCGAATTTGAATAAAATCGGGTACCACAGATCAAATAGGGCATCTCTCTTACAGCAACGCCATCGATGAACGGTATCGATTCGGATAGAACGCTTGTAACAAAGGATTTGACATTAGGAGCTGTAGATCCCGTGCCATCAGTCAGACTTTGGCCAGATGGCGCCTCATTACCATTCGTCGCCGTGCCCTTTGCGCCTGGGGGAAGTTGCGATATTGAGATGCCCTCCAAACGGACCCACGGGCCAAGAGTCTCTGTATCCGTCATTATTGCTACGCTGCGTATATGCCCGACGTTGCGTGGAGAAATTAGAATTGAAGAAAAGAATTGGAATGGGAGATCATCCGGTATTAGTACAGCAGGATATTATTGCCGCGGCGGCATGTCCTTTGCGCAAACAGGTGATCGTCGTATTGTAGTCTCAGACGTGAAATGCACCTCCCCCTGCATCAGAAGCTCGAGCCTTCCCGTCCGGGCGCTCTATCCCTGCCATCAAGCAACCGCACCCTGGACCACGAACCTCCAAGTCAAACAGCCCCCAGCAGAACCCAACGTCCTCCACCTCCAAAATGGCCGTCGACCACCTCGTCACCGAACCCTCTCTCAAAATGGCCCTCGAAATCTCTGCGCAAACCCGCGAACAAGCCATCAAGCTCCTAGACCTAGCCTCCAGCGCGCCAGCCTCGCCCGATTTCCAGCTCCAGATCTCGAAGCAGCAGAAGATACTGCTTACGCACCTGGCGCAACTGCGAGGCCTGCACCGCGATGCGCATGTGGGCGCCAGACAGACGAAGGCCCTGACGGCGGAGGCGAGGCAGGAGATTGATCGGCTGCATTTGGCGCTGCAGAATTTGTATTATGAGGAGAGACATTTGCAGGGCGAGATTGTTGCTTGCGAGTCTTACGAGTAGGTCCTATTTACCCATTCTAGGAGTTTGAGGTGGAGTTCCGTGGCTAATGCATGTGTCAGTCATAAATACCAGCAATTACCTCTGATCCCAGCAGAGCAGTTCTTGGCGGATCATCCTGAACATGCAGGTGCGAACGAGGTGGAATTGACGATTGCACGGATCGACCACGAACATGCTGAACGTATGGCGTTGGAGGAGCAGAGGCAGGCGCTGTTGAGGAAGAAGCAGGGGCTTATTGCGGATAACAAGAAGAGGAAAGATGACTTGGCGAATCTGGATAAGGATTTGGAGAAGTTTATTGATGTGAGTTTGCGGGAATATTTTATCTGTGTTGGACGTGGACTGACTTGAGATCCTAGGCCGCGAAGCCAATTCAGAAGACGTTTGAGAAGGTGGTATGAATAGCTGTGGAATATCATATGAGAAAATCTACCAGCTTCGTCTGACTGTATCAAGAGGTTGCGAGATAGCCTCTTGCTGGTCTCGATGCTGGCTAAAAATTAACCACAGCTACGGCCACAGAATAAGCCTCAACAACCATACAGCTTCTTGCTGAAGCCGTGCTTCATCAGAGGACCTGCGATATGCAAGATCGGCATGAAGGTCAGATCTAAGGAAAGGCTGCAGCAGCCACCAAGCCAAGGAAGTCAGCAAGACGAATATAACTTTATTTACTTGCATTTACTTGCTGTATGTTTCTTAGGTTGCGTGTAGTCCGAAGAGATATTCTGGTTGCTAAAGCGTCATCTTATATACATTTATAAAGCTCTCAATGTCTTGAAAAGTTTCTGGTACTACATTTCTAGTTATTTCAGCTACTGGTGCATCGTCTTCATTTGACTCAAGTTCAGACTTCCAAATTATATCAAATTTCAATTGCACTGTGCTTTCCGAGCGCCAATCCATATCGAATCACAAACCAGTATTTTACTGTATTTGCTTCCTCTTAACATATCTCAGAACAGAGACATGCCTTCAGTCCCACCTTTGCTTTATTCTCAATGTCATCCTCACATATCTGAGAAGAAGGACTTAGGTTTTCAACCTTGTATTTATGGTGGCGCCCGAGCTCCCTGGCCCTTTCCTGGCACGAACAACCAAGGACGCGGAATGAAGTAGCCTACGCCTACAGCGGTAATTCTACCGACATCAAAATTACACGTGTTTTGAATTATAGTTCTCTGCTGCATATTATTAGTGGTCATTTGCAGCGCCTGATACTGGGCGTTCACAGAAAAACGGTATGGAGCAATCACATTGTGGGTACCTGGTGCATTAGCCAAATGCTCCTGATATGTAACGCCATCCAGGATCGCAGGCTGGTTCTCCCTAAGCTCCCTTACGGTGCGATTAGTCCCGGCAAGAGGCACGGAAAGGTTGACAATGTTTTCAAACCCGCGCAAGTGGTTCCGCATCCATGGCCCCTGCCGCTCATCTTGGTAACGGCCAAGAGCATGCAGAGCTTCGTAGTCAAAATGGACGATGTTTCTTGCAGCGTTGAAATAGACCCGTGGACCGCGGTTGATGCGCAGGCTGTTCGGGTTTGCAGCAAGGGTCGCTTGCCGGGCTTCAAAGTTTACGCCGAGCAGGGGCAGCGGCCAGGAGGCGCGGCTGATTCTATAGCTGTAGTATACGCCGCGCACAATCCTTTTTCCGCTCTTGGGCTGCCTGCCACGCTCGTAGCGTAGGTCGCGGTGGATGTGGACGATGAGGTGGTGCGAGTAGGGGATGCGTGTGTGGTAGTCCCAGACCATCAATCGGAGCTCTGTGGGGAGAAGACCGAATTGGGGAAAAGACATTGTTTCGTACTCACCGTTGAATATTTAAATATACTGCGTTTTTGTTTCTAGTGAACTACTACGTTCAGGCAAAGAATCAAGTGATTTCAGTGTGCTTGTAGGGGGCGCAGAGGGTCTATACATGGCATTAGATCTATTCGCAACATACCAGATACAAAGGGCTTTAAAGACTTTCATCCTGTGCTACTGTGGGCAAGCACATGGCCACATGGGCACCCTGGCTATCGTCGATGTTCTTTGATCAGCCTCGACGTTTGCGGCCAAATACCGATGCACCCCACCAAAAAGAGCTTTTCTTGTCCCGCAAACCAAACCTCTCTTGTTTAATGAGCATTGAAGTCACTACCCGGTATTTGTATTGTGAGATGAGCAGCTTCTTTCTTCAAACTAGGAGTTGGGAGATAGTAGGGAGAAGGGTGCTTTAAGATGCTGCCCTCGCGCAGAGAATAGGAACAGGGGTATCAATGGTGCAATACGTTTAGGTTATTGTGAAGTATATTACTTCAGCATCTCCAAGTGGAAGCTAGCTCCAAATCCATCGCAGTTTGGCCTCTATTTTCCGAGCTATATTGGGAAGACAAGATGAGGCTGAGGTGAGGTAGTGCGCTGGCTTTCCGTTTGAGAAAACAAGTTCCGATTGACTGTCCAAATAAAGTGCATTTATAAACCTGCCTGGCCCCAGCGCCGGGCCTAGAGCCAAGCCTCTGACGGGCTAGCCAGCCCCAGTGAGTACAATGTTGCTTTTCTGGCTGTTGGAGATGGTGGCTTTCTCATACAGATGCGATGCTCTACTCGTCGATAGTGTGTGGCATCTGAAGTTTTCTTCCTGGCCTTTCTTATTCGTTGCCATATCAACGATCTTCATAATGTTTTTGATCGTTTCGGCGCTTGTCTACTCGACCTTACTTGGATTTGCGCGAGCTCAAAGCCCTTTTTCTACTTCTAGCTTGGCCGTCCCGACTCATACTGTTTTCTATGGGAGCTGTGGGTGAACTTGTACTTTTAATTAAATTCCGAATTCACAGTGGCGACTTAGGCCGGAAACGCTTTTACGCCGGATACCGTGGTGGCAAATGTTGGGGATGTTGTCGGCAAGGATTTGGGCGACCTTTGAATTCACCTAGAACTTTACCTGCTAATCAAACTTCAGAATACCTTTCCTATCCTCTCAATCACTCTGTTGCAAGAGCCGAATCTAAATGCCCAGTCATTCCATACGAGGACACTGGAGCTGGGAAAGTTAGATTTTGGGGAGGCTTTCATCCTCTGTTTGTAGTTCGGCTGATTGTAAATGTCGTCTTTCTTTAATCACCATTCTGCTAATCATCTCAAGCCTCCCTCTTTCCAAGTCAAGGTCAACAATACAACGCCAATTTTATTCTATTGCTCTGCTCCAGGAGCATGTACAACAGATGGGATGGTCGGGGCTATCAATCCTGTAAGTATTGCCTCCCCTGGACTTCCTTGCAGTCACTGATAACAGTGAAGAACGATACGGAGACTATCGACATTCAAAAAGCGTACGCGAAGAACGCCATTTTGATGTTCAGTCCCGGCGAGATTTCCCCGATGAAAGTACACCTTCGAGCTCGTCATCATCAGCACCCACATCAACGCCTTCAACTTCCTCATCCAGCACGGCAGCCGCGACCCTTGCCACAACACCCGCAAACACGCCGACCGCAACGGCAGCTGCTACCGGCCCAAGGGGCCCTGTATCGACAGGCGCTATTGCAGGCATTGCAATGGGTGGAGCTGCTGTCGTTCTCCTCGCAGGGGCACTGATGTATCTCTGTGGCCGCCAACGCACCTCAGGAGTCGAGCAACAAAACGCGCAACTCCGTTCCGGTGCCCCCTCCCCATACCACCAGGCCATCTCTCCATGGCATCTGCGACCACATACCCTCCTAAAGTTCCACAATTTAGCATTTGACCCCTTAAGTTCACGGAGAGACTCAGTACACGCAGACTTCTACAATAACTAAGCAACAGAGACTGAGAGCAATTGCTCGAGAAGCCCGCCAGTGGATGAAGGGAGAGAGTTTATGATGCCGAATTTGAATCTCTCTGCCGTGTCTGGGAATACGAGCCCTGGTAGTCCGATGAGAAGGTCAGTGCCAGAGAGACCTAGTCCTGTGTCGCCGCTGGAAAAGTCGGTTTATCAGTTTTTGAAGGCGGATGTTCCTACTACTTTGAGGTATGATATCTAATTCAGATGTCTTTGGGTGTAGAACTGATCACAGGTACAGGGTAGTGAGGTATAATTCAAGGCGGGGTCCGCAAGAGCTTGACGTTGAGTGTGGACGGGAGTTCTATCCTCACAACGGTCTCGAATATGGTTACTATGTCCTGGATACGGAAAAGGAGGTGGCTAATTAGCGTAATCGAAGCATCTTTTGGAGTTTGTGATTGGGTTGGGCGTCGGGCGTTGAAGCTTTTTTACTGAGCAAGGGCAAAGGAAGTACTGGCATACGGACACAGATATAATTTATTCGAAGAGCGAGACAAAGAAATTCGAGTGAGGATGACAACATCGGTAGCTGTGCTACAAAAACTTGGGCAATATGTTCAAATTCTCGAACGAGTAAGTGCAGCCCTTACAACTGACGTGTAATAATAGCCTAATTGGGCTCAATAATCTTTCTTTCGTGATCAGAGGTCACTGACGTATAGCAAAACCGCGATTTTAGAGAGCTCTCTTGTAGGAATCGTAACTGCACCTGAAGAAAATGTCCAGCCTCGAATGCAATAACAATTTCCAGATGCTCAGTTTCCCCTGACCTGCGAGACTTTGAGAACCGCACCATTCGCTCTCTCCCAGACCATGCTTTGGTTTGTGCAGGAATACCTCCCAAATTTCCGAGTCACCGATCGGTCCACTCCCGTCACCCCACTGAATAGCATATCCATATCAAGAACCATCTTAGACTTCTCGAAATTAGTCTGCTTCGCCTTAGTCCTGATCTCGACTCTCCGTAGTCTGCTGGAGCTCCGAGCGAGTTTTGCGAGGAGAGTGGCCGCCAATGAGTTTTCCTCGTCATCCAGGTCCAAATGAAGCGTTTCGATGTTGGATACGAGCAGCAACTTGCAGTCATCCGCTCCAACGAATTCCCTGAAGTCTTTGATATTCTCAATCCACTGTTGGGTAAAACAGAAACCACCGTACGAAGATCCCGGTACAATGGCTCTCCTAGAAACTGTTAATTAATCATTTTCCTTGGATCCGAGTGGGATGGGGAGTACGAACTTTAGCTGGATTCTCAGGTGCCGGATGTTTTGCAGAGCCGGAAGCTGAAGCCCGTCGCGGAATATCTTGAAGTTCATACATGTGACACATGTCTGGTTGAGTTTGTACAGACTGTGAAGCGCTTCGCTGTAGAGAGCAGGCTCACCTCGAAGGGCTATGAGTAGAGCAGGGGTTCCATAGTAGTTTGTGCGGATATTTTGCTGTATTTCCAAGCAGTAGACGTAGATCATCTCTCTGATCTCTGGAAGGAGATCTCGAAAGGCTGTGTTGCCCATCTGATTGACATTAACCATCGCAGCTTGGAGCTTCATAGGCTTACTTACCTTGAAGGCTAGAGCTTGAGTTTCGGCTTGAAATGATGTTGGCTTGGGTTGGAGACGTGCGGCAGCGAGTCAACGAGCGATGACTTACCTGCTCTGCCTTTAGATCTTGCCAGACGGCGCCGAACCCCAACCAGATTCACCAAATTTTAGTACCTTCACAAAACTTGGCTTACATATTAAATAGTGGAGCCATTAAACCATCATATTCCCCAGCCCAAACACCAGCCTCTTGAAGTGTTCCACGAGACCACGAACACCATCTCCTTCCAGCCTCCCACAAAAACCTATCACGGTAAGTTAAGAATTATAACTCCTGAAGATATCCTAAGCTTTTAGAATATATAAGATGTCAAGGAGCCTTTGGCTGCAACAGAAGCGGTAGTATTGATGGACTGCACACTAACTCATCTCCAGATGCCAGTCAAGAGCTCCCCCGCACTGCGAGATCTGCCGCCCGAGATCAGAGTCTCGATCTACACTTGGTGCTTCGAGCGAGAGGAAAAAGACCTCTATTCGAAAAGAAAAAGAAAGTTCAAGCGCCGTTTCCACGCGCTCTTATCTGCGCTTCGCGGAGACCCCAAGTTGGTATGTGGAATCGCTATAGTTACATAATGTCCTGTGTCGCAGCTATGTTACATCAATAAAGACGACACAACGCTAATATGGTACCCTGACGCAGTACACGGAGGCTCTGCCCATCTACTACAAGTCAAAACAGGTTCGAGTCGACTCCTTGAACATGCCCCGGCTTGCGGACCTGGTTCCTGCTTCCCTTGCTCTCATACGGACCCTGCATATAACAATGAGGTATACGTACGTACTCTCCAAACACTCACAAATGAAAGAAGGCTAATGTCAGCATCTGCTAGGAATTCTGATAGGAGCCAAATGCAAATCTTCAAGGATTCTAAGCTGTACCACGCAGCCAACATAGAGAAGCTAGTCTTGGTCTACGACTCTATGTATATGGTTTCGCGCTCTGAAGACCACCTGCTAGTAAAGTTGACCCGGTGTTTCAGCAAGCTACGCAGGCTAGAGGTCAGGGTAGCTCCGGTTGATCGCTTGAGTCTAGATCATTCTTCGAGAAATATCGATGAAATTAACGGGCTGTTCGTCAACGCGAAAGGAAAGCTGAGCACTGTACAGCCAAGGCGGATCCAGAGCGAGATTTGGTTTTGGGAGGAGCAAGATGGTGGTATACTTCAACTTAATGAACCTGGAGGCGCAATATGAAGGAGTAACTTGTCGATGGAAGCTTAACTTTACCTATGCGCCTTCGTGCTTTCTTTTTGTGATATTTGGTCAGGAACGGGAACAAGGTGCGACCTGGAATACCAAACCAAGCCTCGACTTTGGTAGGAAAACAGCCGCCAACTCACACTGTAGAAAGTGGCTGGGTTCCGCGGTAGAAGTACCGAATATACTAGATACCACAGTCACCCACAGCTATTGCTAGACGAACAAACAGATCGACCAAGCTGATCATTCACCAAGATTTGGTGTCTTTGAGGGTCCCCTGCTACACGTTGAATTTTAAATCAACTGCAGATACTTCTACATCTCCAAGCCGTAGCCGTTAATTAAAGCAACTCCAACACCAACAAGGCTTAGAACATTGCCTTTGCTGCTCTCCCCAAGCCAACAAACACACGAATCAACCTCATTCACCGACTCAGTACTTGATAATCAACAGTTTTAATGGAGCCAGGCAGATTGCCACAACCCCATTAGTTGTAAATTACAACTAGTAACATCAACGCTACGTCGAATAAAACACTCCTTTATTCTGTCCAAAGCGTCATGGCAAGTCACACATCTCTCGATCCCGCTCTTTAGGCCCGAAGAGTCTTATTCAACTAGGAATGACTATGCGTGCAAATTTGCAGACTGTGGTATCGGAAGCTGACACTGACCAATGTCCAGATGCTTGACAAAAGCGCTCCTAGGACGCTGCGAGACTTCGCGCCCGAGATTAGAGTCTTGATCTATGCGGAGTGCTTCGACCGGGCCAAAGAACAAGTGGAACGGAGTCCGGTCCCTGAACTTCTTGTTGCACTCCGTGGAGAGCCTCAGCTGGTACGTCAAGTAGATCTCACGCCAGCCCCAGAAACTTTTTAGCAACCCAATGCTAATTCTACTTCTTGGGTAGTATGGCGAGGCTCTCGTAACATTCTACAACACTAGGCAGATTCGTGTCAACTTGCGGACCGTGGACCAAATTGCAGACCTGGGTCCTACTGGCTTTGCTCTCATCCGTAAGCTACACGTAAATTTGGAGTGTGTACATCCCATACATCCGTATACTATTGCTTACATCCGTTAGCGATTTGTATCAAAATGTCCCGAATCCCAAGCTACTCCTTGCAGTCAACACAGAGAGGCTTAGCATCTCCTACGATATCCTATACAGACTAACGGGCTTCACCTTCGAATCTTTCTCTCTGGCAAGCATAATCCAGTGTTCCAGCAAGCTGCGAAGGCTACAGGTCATGGTAAATTTTCGTCCTAGCTTGGGCTGGGAGGGTATTTTGGGAGACATCTGTGAAATCAACGAGCTGTTTGTTAACACCAAAGGCAAGTTGTTGACCGTTCCGACAGGCTCGGGTGCCTCTGATGAGACCTGGTTTTGGGAAGAGCAAGATGGTGGTGTGCTTCAACTCAAAGGCACGACTTGATGGGGGATCTGTCAGGCGAAGTCCACTCAAGGGCGTACTTTCTTTCCGTAATGTTTGGTTGGGAGCAGAAAGAAGGTGCGACTGAACAACCAAACTAACTCTTGACTTCAATGGAAGGACAGTCGACTCACTATTGTAGAACTAGATGCCGAGATTCGATGGAAAAAATCTAGCAGGGCAGTCAGGACCAAATGCTGTATATTATAATTTATATTCATATTCAAATATAATAGATGCCACAGTCGCCCACCTGTATTCCTAAGTAAACAGACAAATAGATCATCATAGCATCATAACGCGTCGCTTTTTCTCCAATCCCAGCCTTCCCAAACCGGCTTATGTACAAGTAAAGTAAGTAGTTCAATTACAAAGCGTTGAAAGATCGATCATGCCTTGAGATGCAATCGCATATGCAGAATCTAGTTAACCTTCGTCGTCGTGGAGTATATGCTGCTTTCATTCCCATACAGCTCCTGGTCGCCCTTACCACCCAGACCCATGAACTCTTTCGGGTCGCGGCCGTGCGCAGGCGTCTCTTCCGCGGGCACAGACTTGTTGATTTTGTTCTGCGACGCCTGGGCGTCCTGGTTCTTGACGTAGACGGTGACGGGATCTTTGCCGGGCAGCGTGTCGATGACTTTGGCCGTTTTCACACTATTGAGCGTGCTGAGTAGCGTGCGCTCGCGCGCCATCTTGCGCTTGCTGAAGTCGAGATTTTGGATGCCGCCGACTAGGCCGTCGGTGCTGTCATTGAAGTTGATGGTTTTTTGGGTGGTCCATGGGTGGTTCAGACAGTCGTCAATGGAGTAGCGCTTGTCGACGTCTACGGTTAGCATGCGGTCGATGAGGTCGAGGGCTGGGTCGCCGACGGAATCCCAGTAGGGGGATGGGTAGTCGAAGCGGCCGGCTTTGATTTGTTGTGTCAGAGTGTAGGGGTTGGTGTTGGAGTAGAGCTCGTCGGAGAAGGGGGGAAAGCCGCAGAGACAAATGTAGAGGACGACTCCTAGTGACCAAACATCTACTGCTCGTGTGTATCGTCTGTGCCTGCTTTCCTCGAGAATCTCGGGCGCTACGTAACTTGGTGTTCCACAGAGTGTTGTAGTAAACGACTCTTCTCCAATGATCTTAGCCAGACCAAAATCAGCCAGCTTCACATGTAGGTTTTTGTCAGTGAGTAGAATATTCTCTGGTTTGATGTCACGGTGAACAATGCCTCGTTCATGCTGCAAGTTGTTAGCAACAAGATTGATAGCTTGCGAATTGCACTTACCAGGTACTTTATGCCCTGGAATAGTTGAATGAACACTTTCCGAGTTTCCTCCTCTGTCAGCTTCTGCTTCATGACAATCCAGTTGAATAATTCTCCCTCCGCAGCAAGTTCTAAAACAAGATAGACCGCGTTGAACTCGTCAAACGTATCCTTCAAGCATAACATATTCGGATGGCTAACGCCCATCAAAACTGCTATTTCTTGTTGTAAACCTTCAGTTTTTGAACGTTCCTCGACACCAGGTTGCTTCGTAAATATTTTGACTGCGTAACGGTGACCGGTGGTCTTCTCAACACACAGGAATACTTCGGCAAAATGTCCCTTTCCGAGTTTCTCAAGAAGCGTGTATTGCTGCAAGAAGCCACTGGTCTGCCGGTTCTTCGGATACCTGAACATAAATCTAGCCCCATCCAATATTGTGATTTCGTCCTGGTCTTGCAACTCACGGCGCTTATTTCGTCCGAGCATTGCTTCGTTTATAAAAGTTCCGTTGCTTGATAAGTCTTCCACCACAGCCACGGTGTCATTCCCTTTGTTTTCGGTGAAGATTAGACAATGTCTGTTAGAAATGATTGGGTCCTCGAGGATCAGATCTGTTTCAAGACTGTCAGTTGCATACGTGATTGAAAACCTCAAGCAACTTACCACACTCCGGATGACGGCCGATCAAGTATCCTCCAGAAGCAATACCCTTTAACTTTGTGTCCTCGTAGGCTTCCTCCTCCTTCTTGAAATCTTTGGATTGTCCTTTCTTTGACTTTCCAAAGTTTGGGTTCTTCTCTGGCAGAGGACAAGCGTTGCGCTTCTTCAAAACAAGTGTTTTTCCGTACCTTATATCACACGGAAGCAAATAACCCCAAACTCCCTCCTTTACTTCATCCTCAACCTCGTTCGACAGTGCAGATGTGGGGTATACGAATTGCGAGAAAGCCTGTGTTTCCTGTCCCTGTGTTGGAGAAGAGAAGCCGGGGCCCTCGACACGATGATTGAGTTGACTCGGTCGACCCTCCGGGGGTGTCGCAGTGGCCTCCTTGTATGCATCGCTCGAGGTCGAGGCATCCGAAGCACCCGAAGGTTCCTTGGTAACTGGGGATGGTAGCTGCTGCTTCTTGGAGACTGGCGTTGACGGAGCCTGGGTCTGGGATAGTCGGTTCGAACGTCGTGGTTTCTTGGAGGATTCTCGATCTTCTGCGGCAGCCTGTTTGTGCCTGTCAGCTCTGGTGCTAATCTGAAAGCATCAAGAGTTTGAAACGTACGCGGCCCCGTTTTAACGGCGTCTTTTCCCTAAGGGGAGGCATGGTCGTACAGGCAGAAGCTCCTCTTTAAGAGTAGCAGAGAAATCTTTAGCCAAGCAGGAAGGTGAAGTAAAAAGCAATGTTAAGCAACGGAGCAAGGGCAAATACGGTCCTGTTGCCTAAGGACAAGAAATGAAAACAATAGGGACAATTCAGGAACGAGGTCGAAACGAGAGGTCGAAATCCAGGTCTTAGGCGACTCGACGCTGCTTACTCCGACTTTGAAAGCTGGGGCGTCTCGAGGGCGTTCTTAACGGTCCAAGCGCAGGGAAGTACCGTACCACAAAACACAAGAGCCTGTGATTTCCCTTTGCGAGAAGTTGAGAGGTAATTGACAATTGGTACTTCAGACTCGTATTGAATTTTAGATGGAAGGTCGGATGCATAAGCTATGGAAGCCTCTCAGCCCATCAACTGTCACGTTCTCATTATTAATTCACTGGCTTCGATGTGCATATCGACTCTGCCTAGTTTGCGGTGCATGACGATCAAGGGTCTAGAATTTTCGAGTCTAGATGACTTCTAATAGGTACATCCGAGCGCGCCTTTCGCGCCTACATAGCCTCAACTCGTGACCTAAGCGCGTGATCCAGCTCTGAAGACTCATTCAAAGAGTGACTTGAGGCTGATGACCTATTCACACCCTCTGATCTGCTCCGTGCTCTTCCTACGAGGACCTCTCTATCGCCAGCCCTGAAATCCCCCTAGCCTCGCTAGATTTTATACGTGAACCATTCCAGGATTTCCTTTAAACCACAGAGCCAAATCTGCAAGGCTCGTAGCCAAGTACTGACTCGACTTCTCTGGGCTCTTTGCTCAGGGGGGATGGCCAATTGTCCGTCACTATGACTCGGGTATCATTGATGCGTCTTTCAACTGTCGAATCTCGACTTTCGCTTGATACCCTGCACATGAGGGGAACTCGAACGATTCTTATCAAGCCCAGCCATAACCCTTTCTGCAGCACTCTTTTGACTTGGTTTTCCTCCTGCCCCAGGTGTTCCTCTACGACTGAGCGATTCCTCCGATACAGATGCTGGCACAAAATCCACGCTTTCTCTCTGGCCCCTGAGCTTCTCGTCTTCCTTCATTTTCAGTATCTTCTTTTGGCTCTTTGCGAGTTCTTCTTTGTATGCATGGCTCGGAAATGAGGTGGGATCCCAAAGATCTTTCGGTAAAGTGGTGGCATATTGGCCTGCTTCGTCGATGTCTGAAAAGTTCATAAGCTTCTCCATCACACTCGGATTCTTGAGCGCCGAAGACTTGGCAAGCTTCTCGTTGAAATGAACGCCCTGTTTCTTTAATTCAAGAAAGTGCTTGAATTTTGCATTTGTGCTTGCGACTGGAGATCCAGGAGGCGAGGGAGGAATGTCGTAGTTTGGTATATTTGGTAGTGTAAGGTCTCTCAATAAAGCTCGATTCGCAGAATACGGAGACTGTGGTGCTGTTCCGGTTGTATCGTCCTCCTGGAGAAGTCCCGCCATCGGAAAAGATTCATCTGTAGGAATAGTCGGGCCTAGTACGGGACCAGAAAGAGGTGCATCTGGCACAGGTAATGGTTTCGTAGATTCAGGACGGCTGGCTTGCTGCGCGGGAAGCTTGTTTCCATTTGGCTGAATTTCTGACATATGTCAGATATCGCGGTAAAAAATTGAGGATCGTGAAGCTACGTACCAGAAGGAACTCCGTTGGTTCTGTGGGCTATTGGAACGTCCGCCTGCTATCTGGATGGTCAGTGAACAATTCTGAGCATTTTGGGGGCAAATAATAGCATACCTTTTGTTCCACCACATTCTCCTGGATATTATCTTCCTCGTCGCTGCTTGCATAACTGACCAATCCAGCCATCTTGAGTGCAGTTGTGGAAGAAAGGCTGCGTATCATGAAATTTATTTGGTCCCGCTGCCTGGAAATCGCGCTAGTGCCAAAGTAGCTTCCCTTGGTAGCTTCCGCGTTGCCCAAGCTGCCTGAGCTCAACTCAACCGCGAATACCTTTCAGCAAGCACTTGATACCCTCACAAATTTCTCAAGAAGCTATCAAATACTTCTCAACCAAGCCAACTAGTTATTCCATCATGAATCATCTTCCGCAAGCCTGGGGACGTGTGCGTAAACCCACCCGAACAGTCTCGTTGCAGCTCACTGACCTGTATCTAGCCTAGAGACGATGTTTACGGGGCCTACGACAGTTCATACCTTCAAGGCCAAAGCCATGGACCAACTCAACATACGCAATCACCCGTCGTCACCGGTACCTCAGTAGTGGCTCTCAAGTTCAAGGATGGTGTTATAATCGCCGCCGATAACCTAGGTTCATCACCCCAGAGCGGACATGAAGATCCTCCAGCTAACATAATGCTCGCACGCAGCTTCCTATGGCTCCCTTGCTCGTTTCACCGATGTCAAGCGTCTTCGAACATTCGCTGAGACCTCCGTTGTCGGATTTGGCGGCGACGTCTCCGACATGCAATACCTAGACCGACTCCTCAACTCCCTCGATACCGAAGAAGCTTACGGCTCAGCCGGACACACACTCAATGCCAAGAACCTCCATACCTACCTATCCAAAGTCTTCTACAAGCGCCGGTCGGAGTTCAACCCCTTATGGAACCATATCCTCGTTGCGGGTCTAGATGGAGAGAGCAAGCCATTCCTGGCAAGCGCCGATCTACTTGGTACAACCTTCAGTGCACCCAGTCTGGCAACCGGCTATGGTGCGCATTTGGCACAGCCCCTGTTGAGAAAGGTTGCCCCAGATGAGGAAGCCGCTGCTCAGTTGACAAAGGAGCAGGCCTTGGAGGCAGTAAAGGAGAGCATGAAGGTTCTGTTCTACAGAGATGCGAGAAGTTTGGATAAGTACTCAATTGCGGTGATCACCAAAGATGGCATTGACTTGAAGGAGAACGAGAAGTTGGAGAAGCAGAGTTGGGCATTGTAAGTTACTCTCATGATGCTCTCTACCAACTTGACACTAACTATTAACAGTGCGGATCAAATCAGGGGATATGGAACGCAAGTCAATTGAGCGATTTTGCGATTTCCTGTACTATTAGAGAAGACATTGAAAGAGGCATGACCTGATACACACCGAAGCAGTTTTTATTCGCGGGCTTTGTAGGTTTCCAAAAGCCGCAACCTTCACTGATGCTATACAAGGTTTGATGAACACGCGAAGAAGTCGCTATTGCCTCTAAGATCCGCATATCTGGGCGAACAGATCATCATTACTCTATTCAATTGAAGTTCTGCCAGAGCAATCGGTTGCTCCCTAAGCTCCAGAATTGCTTGCTAGCCCTATGCGTTTGGCGTTTGGCCCGTCAATTGCGGGAAGCAATGCGGTCCCACAAGAGTTTGAGCCTCCCGTGTCAAACAAGAAAATGCAAGCGCAGTTCTAGAGCTCGGGAATATGGTCCCTATACTTCAGCCTTAAGACCGGACCCAATCTCACAAATTAACCACCTTTTTCACCGCACGATTCAAAGAATCTCGTATTCTTAGAACCTTGGCAGCTCCAATTGCTGGTTCTCGCGGGTTGTACCGGCAATCCTTGAGGCGCAAACTTGAGGCTCTCAGAGGCTCGTTTACCAAAGCTGGGGCTGAGCTATTTTCAAAATCGATATTCCAGGCCCTTAACTCCAACTAAACAAGCCAGTAGCTCAAAACTAAGAGCTTTTTAAAGTATGTGATGTTACATTGCGCATCGTGGCTTGAGTTGGGGCTTTGCGATCCTTCTTGGCTTGTATATGTTTCAGCGCAATGCCCCTTCGCGATTTGCTTGATCATTTGTCTGCTTCTCGCGCAAGGCTTTTGTTTTCACTGTTGTCTATACCGTTTCTTTCGCCCAATTGTCCGATTGTCTTTTTCTAAATTACCTCTCAGTGAGAATCTCAAGGCTGTTAGTACATTAATCTAGAACATAAAAGCTAACGCGCTGTTCTTCTTCAGCAATCATCATGTCTAGTAATTATGGAATCTGCCCAAACGGCGGTCTTTGGTATGTCTACCAGAAGTCAGCATGCATCCTCATCCTAACAATTTACGCATAGGTACACCTGCGAGCTAAATAGCCCAACTTTCTTCGGTTGCTGTACGTCGGACCCGTGCAATGGCGTTGGCTGTCCTGCTTCCGACCTACGAGCTGCCGGTCTGGGAACTGGATCTGGACCCGATGCGTCTGTGAACGATTCGTCGTATTGGCCCAATGTGCAGTGCAGTACTGGTCTGTGGTATACCTGCGCAGACACAACCCCGTCGTTTCAAGGCTGCTGTGAGGAGAATCCGTGTCAGAGCGGTAGCTGCCCGTCGGCGTCCCTCTATCCGGCTGCGTTCAAGTCTCCTCCTTCCCAGGTGTCTCCAACTTCCTCCGCATCCACATCTGCATCCTCGTCCCCCTCTGCAACAACGACGTCTGTCACCAGTACCCCCTCAGCGTCCTCCGCATCCGCCTCTGGAACATCAGCATCTGTCACTGGCACAGCGGCACCTCAGATAACTGTCACCGCGGAACATAAAGACAGTGCCAATGTCGGGGCTATTGCTGGAGGTGCTGTCGCAGGTGGATTGGCCTTGATTCTTATTGCCATCGCATTTTTCTTCTGTGGCCGACGTCGTCAACAGAAGAAATCAAAAGCTCTCCAAGATATAGGGCCACCGGAGACATACGATAATGCTACCGTCGGGACCCCTTTCTTGGCGTTAGGATATAAATCCCCTATGCAAGAAGCTTATAGTAAGTAGCCCTCTAAGATTCAACATTCCCTATCTGGCATGGCACAGCAATTCCCTTCTGTTGTTGCAGATCTCTTCCCAAACACATTTCTTTTTGCTAACAACCGCACTCAAAGGTCCCAACGAAACCAAACACCTCTCAACCTCAACAACCTCTCCAGGCCCCCCTCCCTACCAAACACCACACTCTCCCACATTCCCAACCCACCCCGAAATCGACTCCACCGACGTCCACGAAGTCGGAGACGGCCAAAGCTGGGGACCCCATCACATGCTTGACGGAACTCCAGTTCCCTCGCCACAAATTGGCCAAGATGGGTTCGAGTCCGTTTCAGAACTGCCAAATAGTCCGCCAGCGGTTGGGAATGGGTGGCAGCAGAGAAAGTCAGAGGGTTTGGGTGCAGGAGGTGGACAGTCGAATGCTGAGACTAGCCTGGCGAGTACTGCTGTAGGGCGTGGGAGAGATGTCAGAGAGGGCTGGCGGACTAGATCACCTTGATTTGTTTATTGGAACATAGAATATTAGAATTGCGCTCTATTGAAATGTTTAATATACATCTGACTTCTGTCTGTCGGAAAATAGATTTTTGATTTCGACGCATCTACTCGGCCACCCTGCATATATAAAAGGCAAATTGTTTGGCAGAAAGGGTTATATACCACAGGTATTTAGTCTAAGTTCTAATACAATTACTTGCGGGATATGGGACATTTCATAGCAGATTTTCTAATTGAAATATCCCAGTTTTTAGAGCATAAAGTATCACGTGACGTAGATACACTGATCTATCTCACAAGCGCCGGTAACGGGATACTAATGAATCTAGGAAATGACTCCCGTGTCTTCTTACAAGAGTGGATATAAAACTCATGATATAAGAGGTCTAGCATCATGAAATGGCGCAAGCCATCCGAGCATTCGTAAGGGGTGGAGGCGGCAGATTTCCAGTAAGCGAATAATAAGTACCTGGACGTGCAGCAGTGACCTCTTGAAATGGATCCTTATTATTCCCTGCCTGCCTCACGCCTCATCAATCTGTAACAAAACCCTGATCCTCTGGCACTATCTCCCCATATTCCACGATTGATCGCCTCCCGAAGCTCGTCCACGTCTCCGAGAAACCTCAATGCTCCGGCAAAGTCAACACGCTGAAAATCCCCACAACAAGTGCGCCTCGAACTTCCCGGCCTCGATTTTCCCCAGGCCGCGCAGGCTCACCGAACGCAGCTCCACCTCGTCGCGCCGCTCTTGAATGTCCGGGCTCAGAGCAGCCTCTTGTTACCATAGCAGTAGGAGGTGTGAACGGTGATTGGTATGCAGACGGCAAAGCAAAAGGCTGATTCGCAAGTACGGAAAGCTAAGGTAGACCCTACTTCTCGAAGAATTGCTGGGGATTAGGGGACTAATGTGTTGGAACAGCTTGCCAATTCATATCATGAGCTACTGGAGTATGTGCCACCACTGCTGGGTCTCTGAGAACAATATGCTGACTCTACTTCTCCTGCAGAGAGTTCTCGTCGAAAGACCTGCGATCGGTTGGAAACTATACACTGGGACGTTTGATCGGGAAGGGATCTTTTGGCAAGGTCTATCTAGCAAGTCACAAGCTTACGAATGGCTCTAAGGTACGATCAGAAGGAAGAGCGCGGAATAGTATAATGGCTGACGGCGCAGGTTGTCCTCAAATCTGCCAATAAAGACGATTCGAATTTGGCCCGCGAAATCCACCACCATCGGCAATTCCTACATCCCCATATCGCCCGACTATATGAAGTTATTGTAACAGAGAATCTGGTGTGGCTTGTGTTGGAATATTGCCCAGGTAATGAAAAGTTTGGAATTTGCGGTACTCCTGCTAATGCCGTCTAGGGGATGAGCTGTACAATTATTTATTGAAGCATGGGCCGCTGCCAGTGGAGAAGGTCCAAAAGATTTTTACGCAATTGGTTGGAGCAGTCTCATACGTCCATAATTCGTCCTGCGTTCACCGAGACTTAAAGCTCGAGAATATCCTCCTCGACAAGCACGAAAATGTCAAGTTGGTTGACTTCGGATTTACAAGGGAATATGAGGGGAAGGCCAGCTATCTGCAGACATTCTGCGGCACAGTCTGTTATAGTGCTCCGGAAATGCTGAAAGGAGAAAAATATGCCGGGGAAAAGGTCGATGTTTGGAGTTTAGGGGTTATATTATATGCGCTACTTTGCGGAGAACTACC
The DNA here is from genome assembly GCA_007825345.1 of Lachnellula suecica. Classification (NCBI taxonomy): domain Eukaryota; kingdom Fungi; phylum Ascomycota; class Leotiomycetes; order Helotiales; family Lachnaceae; genus Lachnellula; species Lachnellula suecica. The sequence continues at coordinate 20,824 of QGMK01000554.1, forward strand.
TTTCGACGAGGACGAAGACAATGAAACCAGGACAAAAATCCTTACAGCAGAACCCAAATGGCCAGAATACCTTACTCCGGATGCCCGGTCTTTGATGAGCCTTTTGCTTTCGAAACGACCATTAATCCGTCCAGCATTGTCAGATATCTTGACACATCCGTTCCTTGCTGAGCATGCGCCAAATCAACAAGCCATTCTGAAGCTCCAGCAACCAGCGCCGTTTGCCACACCCCTAGAAAAAGAAACTCTGGAGCGAATGCGTAGTGCTGGAGTGGATATTGACCAGGTTATTGAACATGTGTTAGCTCAACGGTGTGATGCATTGGCTGGCTGGTGGTCTTTACTTATCGAGAAGGAAGAGCGAAAACAAATCAGAAGGGAACGTAAGCGGAAAGAAAAAGAGGCGGAAAATAGAGCTTCACGGAGGTTGAGTGGTGCTAGTAGTCGCCTTGAACGACTTGCTCCAACGTTGCAAGGGGTTGACGAGGAGGGCCAGCTGATCAAATTATCCGATCCACCAAGGAGTAGAGGCAGGAAAGAGAGGCGTAGTGCACATTACCCAGAACTCGTTCTTACGGATCTTCCTGGATTGCCGGAACATTCACAACTGGACTCACCGGAAGTGAGAACTCCTCCGCCGCCAATTGAAAAGGACTCTATAAGATCAGCAAGCTCGTCACTGCATCGAAGACCTATTCCACCACCGAAAGAAGGAACTCTTCGAGGTGCTCGGTCACGGGGAAGCACACTGCAGCTAGTTACATCCAACCACGACCTTCTATCTCCGCCCACCAATGGAGCAGCACAAAGACCTCAACGAAGAAGACATCAGCATGCCATCATCAATCAGCTGGCTCATTGGAAACATTGGTTCTTGGATAACGCTAAGCGGGCTAAGTCTCCAGGGAAGAAAATGAGTCGTTCAACGCCCGACCTTACTCAAAAGTCAAACGGCAGTTCTAGAACGGGCCCAAAGGATCCCAGTCCACGGCCTGCAACTTCCAAAACACCTCCCAGGCCTCAATTACAAGCTGCGCCGCAGTCTCATCCCCTCACAAACCGCACTTTTGTAACGCCTTCAAATAAAAGGCATTCGATATCACCC
>QGMK01000555.1:0-21909 GCA_007825345.1 Lachnellula suecica
TACCTTTCCCCTTGTTGGCAGCTGCTTGGGCTTTGAAGCCCTCAATCCTCTTGATATCAACAATTTCTATTTGGTTCATCAGCAATACCCCATATTTTGGGCTGAGGTGATATCTCACTCTGCTTCTGGAGCTCGACTTCTCTCTTCGCTTTCTTTGCGGAATTCAAGTTGTCCTCGGCGGCTTTGATGTGATTGTGCGTGGACGCTGTATTGAAAGCGTCTGGGTATCTGGACATGAAACTCAGCCGTTCCTTTGAGGCGCTATAGTAGGGATGAGGCGTCAGCAAACGACTGAGCATGAAGAAAAAGTGTCCAGACTCACTCAATGGCAGCATTAAGCCACACTTCAGCGTCACCAAGGGCCTGGATGCGATTCTTCTCCTGAGTCGCCATATCCGCTTTGTTTTTGTTGCTGCTCCTAGCAATTTTCTCTGAATGTATTTCTACCTATAGACAAATCAGCATGGTCTTTGAGGAGTTTGGAAACCGAGGAGGTGAAGGACAATGTCTCAGGAGCGGTGAGACATTTCTACATCCCTTTGGTCCTCCAAAAAGGGTGAAAAGGAGGGCATATTTTGATGTACTCACCTCGTGAGCGTTTGTGAGAATGTCAACTTTATACTTATAATTCTTGTATTCATCCTCCATATGTGGGGTCCAGTTTCGCCGCTGTGTATCTGTATCGCGGCGCTTCTTGACCTCATGGGACTGGATCTTACGCTCCATTAAGATCCTCCTATTAGTCTCAATGATCTTGATGTCTTGCAGCATCTCTTGGAACATGGTATCGAGTTCAGGATGGAATGTCGCAATATAAGAATCATCTGAGAGAACAGACGCGTACGAAGCAGCGGACCCACTGCTACTTTCAGAGCCGGATCGAGATTTGTTTTTACCAAACATAGTGGAAACAGGATTTTTTGGAGTTCGAGGATATGTCAAATTGCAGGAAAATGAATGGGTAAAAGGAGGCTTGAGTAAATGGTTATGAAAACGAAAGCGAATAAGGATAAGACGATGATGACTTCTTTCGAGGGGAACTGGAAGACATATATACGTTGTCTCAGTAGTACAAGATCCTCTTGATGCATTTGCTCGCCTTCTCCGGCACGCCTGCTGGCCGCCGTGATGGGTTACCAGGGGGTGAAGCGTTTGGAGATGCGCCAATGCTTCAGTCTCAAAAAAATGAGGTTGGAGTCAACAGGGAGTATGTTACTGGACGATTGCCTTTTAGATGTGAGTTTCTGCCACGCGCTTATGATTCCTTCGTTGAACTCTCATGGGCTCTGTCTCCAATTGGTTCCTTTGAGAATGTTCTCAGCCGCTTGACGCCGGGGGATTGGTACGGCGGCTAGAAAATGACAGACTAGAAATCCGAGCGGCTCTGCTGGAAGCTACTGTTTGATATGTACAAGTATTTGTTGGGATAGAAATAGACCGTCATCAGCGAAGGGTTCGAATTACTAGCAAGGGATGCTTCAGCCCCAGGCTAACGTTGGTCAACCGCTGTAGTTCACGCGGGGCAAAAGCTTTGGCCTACTACTAAAGTAGTCCCTATTCTACGAAATAGATCACTTGAATAGAAGTACGCTTCGATCAGTACTTCAGAAGCCCGAAATGTGTCCTGGGCAGGAGGAGTCCCAGAAAGTCGTCCGGCGCACGAAGCACTCTGGTAAGTTTATCCGACCAATTGAATCATCTCCCTTAAGTTGGCTTTTGAGGCCCGAAAAGCATAACCCTAAGCAATCAGCCTACGAGCTACTGCCGGCGTATCGCCACTTTCCACTCTGACTGTGCCTCATGCATGAAACACGCAATGACGCGCAACACCAACACCGTCGATCAAAATGTTTTACCGTTTGCAGACCACATATTTAGAGCCGGGAAATATGAGGCTCTGCTAACGCTGGGAGTATCATCTTCTCGGTTGGCGTTGGGGAAGAACCCCAAGCTCCCGGTGGACAGACAGAGGGATACTTAAATACTCAATTTTTACCACGCTTTAAATCAGCTTGATATGGATAATAAAATGTTTTGGTTACTGATGGTTCTGATGAACGAGCTTTTGAATTTTTCACACGCAATAGAACTTTAAATTCTGTCTTGAATCCACCGCATAATAAATTTTCAAAATCGCTCTCTTTGTCCGCCGGAAGCCAAGGTCTCTACTCCTACGGAGGGCTAATTTAGCGCGCGCTTGCGGTCCGCCGTGGACATGGCGCGCGCCTCGAGCCACAACATCACTTATTTGCCCATATATTGGGTAAGCAAGGCGTCCACTGTCATTCATCTCGCGCCTCCTTTCCTCCAAGGAAATTCTTCATGTGTAACAACATCAGCGATTCTCCTGCTGTTCGAGGCTGATTTGTGCACATTTCTAAACCTGCTGTGGTCACGGGACATCCACATTCTTTGTCCCAAATATACGGGCACTGCTCCATAGACCCAGTGCTCCAGTAGCCTATCCGTTCGCCTTCGAAATTATCTCTCGAAAACCATCAGCCCCCCAAGAGCTTTCGTATACCCATCCTGCATCATGGATCAGCCGGGTCATCATACCGTTTTGCAACCAAAATCTGAATATGGCGAACAGGTTGGAAATGCGGACACGTCAGGCATGGGCTTCCCCAACCGCAGTGCTACCGACGATGCCCATGAGCTGAGCCTGGATGGTGCGGTATGTGAGCATTCGACAGAAAGCAGGCGTTTACTCGAGACTGAAATATCAACTTCGCGCCTGGAGAATCTGCCAGCAGAGCTGAGATCTAAGCTCCTTTCATACATGCCGGATCTACCGACACTACGCGCAATCGTTCGCGCTTCTCCCGTATTCCATGCCCAGTATATGTTTAGCCGTCATAGCATTCTCTGCGCTTGTTTAGGCCGCGAATTCAACGGATTTTTCGTCGAAGCCTACGCCACTCTTATGTCTCGGGTGCGCGTGCTTGGGTCGCCACGAACTGATGAGATGATTACCGATTTTCTTGATTCCTACCAGGGTTGGCTGTCAGGCTCAGTTCCATATCCAGATCTGAACTCAATCGGTGCGGGCGCTGTTCGTTGGCTGGCCTCCTACCATCTATCCGTTGCCCGACCCCTCTCGCGCGTCTACAGCAAGTGGGCAATTGCGAATCTTAGGAGAGCGACAACGTCGTCGAACGCACAAGATGAAACCACAGAAACACACTTATTACTTGGCGATGACGGCATCAACCTGAGTAGAAGTGAGCAGATACGTATTTTTAGGGCCTTGTATCGGTATGAGATCTACCACCATCTTTTTGGCCAGAACCATGGTCGCCGCCACGGTGCCTTCCGGCACCACAAGATCAATGAGATTTTCTTTTGTCTTCTCGATCCCTGGGAAGCTGAGGCTGTCGGATGCGTAGATTTGTTCGTAAGGGAGATGTACGAAGAGATTTTCAATAAGGTGAAAGGTGACCTTGACCCGCAGAATATCAAATTCAGGCAAGAGAACGGCGTTTACAATCCCGAGGGGTCTGTTGATCTTACTGGAGAGCATGATGGTAAGCAAAACCGCATACTTGCACTTCAAGGCCAATTCATAATCCGTACTGTATCATCGGCACCTGCTAACTTGGACCGCAACAGATTACATGAATGGCACCGTCTCACGCGGTCCGCAGACGATAGTCCGACTTCTGGCAGTCAACGACCATGAACAACTCGTCACCAAGGTGGCGCGCTGTGTCGTTCATGAAAGAAACCTAGATGAGCCTTTGAAAAGGGCTCTCGAGTTTGTAGCACAGGATGACAGGCGTGAAATGTCAACTGATTTTCCCAATGAGAGGGATATGGCTGAGCAGAGGGCAGACCCGATGGAGTTTGTTGCTGACGACGCACCGCCTGATGACCCTCCAGTGGCGTGGGTTCTTTTGTGGTTAGGCAAATATTCTAATATCTACGGGGAATATGTGCCGGAGTCTCTACGACGATGGGGCTATGTCATGTGGGACGAGAAGCGGTGGACCGATATTGGAGCGAAAGAACTTATCGTGAAGCAATGGGAGGAACATCCGGATCTGGCTGAGGAAATTGAGAGGGACTACTCTTGGCATCCTTTGAAACGCTAGGGCACAATTGTGATCAAAATTTCAACTGGCTTGAATTCTTTTTATGCAGATTCTCCTTCGATCCTTGAATAAGAGCATGCGGACTTACTCGCCGTACAGACATCCGGGCTATAAACCCTAAATACACTTCTCTCTCTACTACTTTAACCATTGGACCATCATTTTTAAGGGAATTGAATGTCCCACAAACAGTGGGACATTTCAAGGTGCTATAAAGATGTTCAGATACTCTGGCTTCTAAAATCGAAAGTGGGAGGTGTACGGCGAGTAATGCCGCGTGGTCTTACCTCCTTAGGTATTCAATGATTATTTGTGCCGGATTCAGAACTTATTCATTTGCTTTCACTCCGAATGCCAACGGTCCATCATCAATAATAGTCGTTCTCCGCACATCTCTCGCCGTCATCTCATCGGTATAGGGGTTTGCACGATGCATTGATTGCCTCACGCTGGGTCAGTCAAACTCTGAATATACAATAAGATGGCATACCTATTATCCCACCATACCATGTCTCCTCCCGATAGCCACTCCATACTGAAAACATACTGCAGACAAGATTAAGATTATACTTAGATCAGACGGTGGTCATACCTTTGCTTGAGTACAGTGGTCGATCAAGTCCCAGATCAGCTTCTGGCTATCCGCAAACGACCGTCCAAGAATAATCTTCGCATGAGCGGCAAGGTAGAGGGTCTTGCGCCCATCAGGAGCTACTTGGACTAAGCGGTGATAGGCTGGTGGCTTTGCTGCTTGTTCCTGGGGCGTAGGGTCGAGGTAAACTGTGGGTGAGCCGAGTTTCCGGGAATGCCAGAGGCTATAGTTTGTTTTCAGTATGTTGACAACACTAGATCCCCAAAAGTGCTTACTCGTGCTCTACAACTAAGTCTTCAAGTTCATCCTTCTTGTCTTGTGGCAGATCTGCGTACGCTCTCCGAGTGTCCGCAAAGTGAGTCCAAGACCCACCTGCGGCTGGATTTCCGTGCGAGAGGAGGATGGAGTACTTGGAGCGGTGTTGATGAAAAGACGAATCCTGTCAATCTATAAGCATCTAGGCTGAGTCTACACTTTGGATGAGGGTAGGCAGACGGTATGCCACAATGCATTGCCTATACTGTGGTGCCACCGTCGACTGTTCCGCTTGACCAGCGACCCGTCAAGCTCGATGCTGCAGATGTCAACGACCTTCTCACATACGGCATTAACCCGAAAATAAGCCCATGTAAATGTCTAACTGGATATGGGACTTTTTGGTAGTCTCATTTTCGGACCATTACGGTATCTTCAGTCAAATCTTGGGCTTAACTCACTTACTCACGTCCCATAAAAATGGCTCTCCAACACGATCATTCTCACGTCCCCAATAGAAAGGGTTTATCTCGAGCTCGTCGCCCAGCTGTTGAGAGAAGGCAATGTGTCCTGCGTTATCGAAGCCAGTCTCGCGAAAGATCAAGACAGCGTACTTTTTAGATACTTCAACAAGCTTTTGGGAGATAACACCTAGTCAGCAATCACCCAATCCAGCATGTAGGCCAACATACTTGCTTGACCATCTCCGAAGGAACAGGATGACTCCACTCAACACCGGATACCTCAGCACCAAAAGCAGAGTCTTTAGATACCATCACAGGCCTGACAACAAGTGAACCATACTTGATGGGCTCATGTGCCCATATGAGCTTGAGGACCCCTGTGCTGGGTCGAGCGGGGCACGTATTTTCGTAAGTGGTAGTGAAAATGGCGGACATGACTGCGTTATAGCTGGTGTAGTATTCGAGATCCTTTTTGGAATGCTCCTTTATCGCCGACTAATATAAATGCCTTAATTCAACATCGCCCGATAGATCCTTATCGAAAACCCCTGGCCGCGTGGAGGCAAGATTACGGCAAGAAAGCCGATCGGCCCGACCCCAAGAACCTGACGGGCACACCCCACTTACGATTCTTCTCATTCGAGGGATTCTATAATCGAGTTTCCAATACCTGAGAAGACAGGAAACATCCAATCACTGCAATTCCTAAGCAATGTCTCAGCCAAATACCGTCCTCATTACCGCGGGCCCCTACCAATTCCTCGCCACCTTCGAGTCCGCCGCCCCAAAGACGGTGGCGATGTTCCGCACTCTCCTCCCCTATAAACAAAAACTCATCCATGTCCGCTGGAGCGGAGAGGGAATGTGGATTCCGCTAGGAGAGAAAAATTTTGGTGTTTCGTTCGAAAACCATACGGCTCATCCCGCGCCCGGTCATGTATTACTCTACCCCGGAGGCATCTCCGAGACTGAGTTCCTGTTCTGTTATGGGGGAGTGGCTGCTGCTAGTAAGATGGGGATGTTGGCAGCGAACCATTTCTTGACTGTCACAGAGGGAAGCGAGAATTTAAGGAAGCTGGGGGAGATGGTGTTGTGGGAAGGGGCACAAGATGTCGTGTTTGAAATTGCAGATGAAGATAAGTGAGTTTGCTCTTGTCCATTAAGAGATTCCTATTGACGATATTTTAGGATCACACAGTTTCGAGAGGATCGTGTTGCAATCAAGTCTAAGCTATAGTGATTTCTGATACTCTCGGTCGCGAATTAAAGGGGCTCGCTTATCACTGAAGTCGTAGTCCCGACGTCCATGCCCTCCACCAATTCTTGTATTGGGACAATTGTTGACATGACACGCGGGATGGTACAATCTTATGCACTCAAATGTTATCCGCAAGTTGCTTCCACACGCTTTGCGGCCCAGACTGGAAAGTCGCACCAGATCAGCATTTCTTTTCTGCTATTGGCCAGGTGCATTGACGTACCTCATGAATGACTTCTTCGGATGACCCAGTAACAAAGTCAAGATCCGCATAGTCCACGATTTTGCTCTTTTGGGATAGCTTGTAACCAAAGAACATAACAGCGAAAAACGGAATCGGAAAGTAAGTCGTGATGAACGATGAGGAATCAAATTTGTGGACTGTTGATGTCAGTTTCGAACATCAAAGCAAATGGACTTTGGTTTGAACTTACTGAAAGTTGTGAAGCCGCCAAATATAATTACCATGATGCAGATGGAAAGGCCGTCTACAGACGAGTATGGTCAGTATATGCTTCTGTTCGTGTTCGAAATAAATCTTACAGTAACTCAGGTAAGGTTGTAACGGTGCCCTATAAGGAAGCGTGGCGCGGTCAATACCCTGTATTTTCAATCCCTTGTTCCAGCGCGTACTAGTCCAGAGAATTCCAGACCATGAAACCATCCCACAAATAGCCGTCATGTTCGCAACTATTCACGGGTAACTATCAGTACTTACGATACTCGAAGTTCTTAAGGGTCAACTCACAGTAGCCAAAAACAATTCCTGCCTCGCCGTTGTTGTCTGCAGCCATGAATGAGAGCAGGGAAAAGGCACCCGAGATCAACACGCAAATCCACGGGAGTCCGTCTTTTCGCGTCCTTTGAAGGAACTTCGGAGCGTGACCACGAGTGGAGAGGCCATATAAAGTTCTTGAAGAGATGTATAGATCAGCGCAGCCAGCCGACCAAGCGCCTATAGACAAGTTAGTATGTGGCATTCGGAATACAGGATGAGGAGGTGAAGAATTTCTCAGAGGTCATGAGACATTTTCGGATCCCTTCGTTTCCTGATTCACTATAATAACAAGAGCATATTTTAACGTACTAGTGAGTAGAGCTGCATTGATGATGGAGGGTAAGACCGAAATTCCGGCGTTCTAGATGCGCTGTATAAGTATGAATTGGGGGTGGTGAGGATCGAGAAGCCTGACCTGGATAGCAATGACAAAGGGGCTCTTAGCCGCCGTTGAAGACAGATTTAGTGAAGGGTCGGTTGGCGAGACTAACATGCCGATCTTCAACTATTAGTGAAACAAATTAAAACGAATCTGTGATCAGGCTCACAAGGAAAGCGCTGGAGAGATAGACTGTATAGTTTAGTGAGATTTGTTCTGTCTGACGGATCTTTGGGTTCTGTCTTACACAGCATGAGTCTGATCCAAACACTTTTGATAGCACGTGGTACGGTTCGTCTAGGCTGTCAAATCGCGGGTGTCAGTAAAAAATCAACGGGGCGAGATTGAAGTCCTACGTTTGCTGTTTCTGCAGCTGCTATAGCAGTGACTTCTGTTCCAATAAAAGCAAAGGCTGCGTTGATCAAGACTAGTATTGCCCTGTTAGCAGAAGCATCTTCACCGGGAACGAGAGAAGCTTACCGCTGAAGAATCCCAGAAATCGGCCCTTTGCACCAGCTATCAACGGACTAGTTAGTATGGGGACCGCGTCCATGTATCGATGTGAGGTCTTTCTTACGTATTCCAGAATACTGAACAAAACCACCAGTTTCATTCCAATATCGAAACCCAATTGTCTCATGATTCGGTCCACCTCCTGCAGTAATGACAATTCCCACAATGATCAAACCGATGATAGTGATAACCTTAAGAATCAGACAAATTTCACATTCGTGGAAAAGGACAGTACTCACTTTGATGGAGCAGAACCAAAATTCAAGCTCACCGAACACCCTTGTGCCGCCGATGTTGATAGCCCACTACATCAATTAATTATGCGTACTTCCTCAACAATTTCTGGGTCACTTACAACGACAATAAGCATGAGCCCAACCCACATGGCATTATTGCAAATCCCAGCTGTGCAAGTTGAATCAGCTTGGCCAGCAGGCGTCCAATACGAAATCAAAACAGCTGCCGCCGAAAGCTCAGCAGGAAGCACAACTATAAGCATTAGCATTTAATCCATCCAATTAAATGCCGCATTTATTCGAAAATAAGACCACATGAATGTTTCATATCAAGTGGGACATTTACATGGTCTTATCTCCGAGTCAATGCGGTATGTCGGCAACTCACTGATATTGCTAATTCCAGATGATCAGTATTTAACCAAATCAACAGTAAAAGAATAAGGCATACTTGTACCAATACAACCATCCCATAGCAAACCCCAATTCCGGCGACACGAACCTCCCAGCAAGTGTAAACTGTCCACCAGGGAGGGGAAACTGAGAAACCATCTCGCCAAGTGCAGTCTCCCATGTTAGACCAAGAGGGAAATTGAGAATACAGTGGAGGAAGTTACCATAACAGAGTACAGAAGTGAAGCCATCACGCAGTATCCAATAAGCAGTCCAGCTGGGCCGCCATGTTCGAGATCGCTGGCTGTTCCTAGAAAAAGACCGGTTCCCTTGGGAAATCAGTACGGGTGAGGGGTTGGGGGACGAGATAGATAGTCGTACAATTACTCCACCGATGGCTATCATCTGTCTGGAAGGATAAGTTAGCCTGAGTTGATTCAAGAGAAGACAGGGACTCACAGATGGCGGGGCTGCTCTCACAAATCTAAATCAGCTCAAAAACTTTCTGAAAATTACGAATCTCGCACCTTGAGCGAGCGCTGAAGACCCTGGCCATTCTCGGCAACAAAAGCAGCTGTATCATCAGATACTTCGTGGTTGAAATCCCTCGCGACAGTCTTTTCCTTCTGGTCTCCTAGCTAGGAGATCGTTAGCAAAGGGACTTGAAGCAGTGTGGAGTTTCGCCTTTACCTCAGAAGACATCTCTAATTCGCGCTTCAAAGAACCAAGACGCCGAATTTAATCTCTAGTCCTGTAAATAAATAAAAACAAACGCGGACTGGAACGTGGAGGTTCAGCTGAAATGACTGGTCATAGACACGCCCGCGTCTAGCTGTTTTCGCCATGTCGATCGGTAAGTTTTGACCACTCACAGCAGACCTCGAAATCAAACTCCAAAGTGGGATTTGAAATTAGTTGTAACAGGAGATAAGCTTTGGTGGGACTGTGATAAGCATTCGGGATGATCGGCTGCTTTGCCGTCTTCTGTTGTTGGCCGAGTCCGAGTGTTCGAAAGTGGGGGCGGAGGAGGCCAGCTAGGACATCTAAATGTTTGCAGATCGGCTGGGTGATTATTCGGACAGCTATTATTGTGTCTAGCTTTATTAGCAATTGGGACTTTTGTTTGTGTTGAAGTTACTTACCACGAGTTGACCTGAGCGGCAGGAAAACAATCTGGAGAAATTGGAGAAAATGAACATTTCGGCCGAGAAGCGGAAACTCAAGCCTGGGGTCTATGGGCCTCTACCCACCTTCTTCGATGAAAACCAAGAGCTCGATCTCGGCAGCTACAAGAAACATCTCCTGAGTAAGTCAATCGAAGGGTCGGTCATGTGATAATTATTTTTAACAAAAGTTCTCCAAAGGTTTAGCAACAAAGGGCATTGGTAAGTACATCCTCTGTGACGACGATAGCGAATCTCTACTGATAGCTTCATAGTGCCAGTATGCGCAGGTTCGCTAGGGGAAGCAGTCCACTTGGTGCGCCCATTTTACCTTCTTTGCAGCTACTTACTAAACACTTGCAATTTCCAGAACTACGACGAGCGAACGACACTAATACAGTTCATCAGAAAGACACTAGATGAAGAAGGTCTCTCTGAAACACCAATAGTAGCAGGAGTCGGCGGCTCCAGTACTAGAGAGACAATCCTGCTAGCACGTGCAGCAGCAGAAGCCGGAGCGTAAACTCTCACCCGTTCCCAGACATTGCAAGCATTGCTGATCCCTAGGTTTCCAACAGAGACGCAGGGCTAGTCATCTTGCCTGCTTATTATGCCGCTGCTCTTAACGCAGACCAGGAGCAGGTCATCCAATACTACGTGGACATCTGTGAAGGCTCTCCGGTATACTTACTAATATCTTAGAAAGATATCCAGAGGCTGAACATTTTTGCAGATTCCCTTATTCCTTTATAACTTCCCCGCAAACTCAGCGGGCCAGGATATATCATCAGCAATCATTGAGGAGGTAATGCGCAGGGCGCCAAACCTCTGCGGAGTAAAACTCACGTGAGTCTCCTCCGCGGACCCCCTTACCAACCGCTAATCACCCCATCTCAGTTGTGGTGGCAGCATCGGAAAACTCGTCCGCCTTACTGCCGCACTTGATGCTACTCCATCTATCGACAGCTCCCGACCCTATCCCTTCCTAATCCTCGACGGTCTCATAGCAGATCTCATTCCCTGGTCCAGAAGCGGAGGTCATGGGACTGTCAGCGGCATCCCTAACTTCGCTCCTCTAGCAACAATGAAGTTATGGGAGTTCTGCAACAAAGCTAACCCAACAGAAGAAGAAATCAAGGAAGCTGCGAGGCTGCAGGCTGTGTTGTCGAATGCTGATGTTGCTGCAGTGCCAGCTGGAATTCGTGGAATGAGTAAGTAGTGGATGCAAATATTAATATAATTGAATCTTGGCTAACGGAAGTAGAATATGCGCTGAATAAGATGCATGGCTATGGGGCAGCGCCTAGACGGCCGTTGTTGCCATTGAAGGAGAAAGAGGGATTGAAGTTCATGGAGGCACTGAAAGAGCTGCTAGAGCTTGAGGCAAGCCTTGCCGAGGAGGGAAAATGTAGGTAATAGGGGCTTATGCCTTTTGGTGTTAGTGTCTACAAGTGTCTGGCTATAAAGGGTGGCGCGGGAGCCCTCTATACCAATCATGAAAAACAAGTCAACAGAACGTTGCCCAACCTATGGGAACCTTCTCAAGTTGCTGCGCTCCTGACAAGGGTCATCAGCAATAACTCTAGCCCAAAGATAACACTTACGCCATGGTCTTGGGACACGCGTGAGGCACTTGTTGTCAGACAAACTTCTGCTGTCAGACAAACTTCTGCTGTCATTCTTTCTTTCCCGTACCAATGAAATTGAGGCTAAGTTTCCAGACCACTATTTCCCCTACAATATCGCACATATCTACTATTCCCCATTAATCTGTTTTGTTTATTGTTCACTCTCATCTTCAGGCACATAAGTAGGTGCGTTGGTTCTCTTTTGAAGCGTTGAGAAATTAGAAAACGTAAGAGTTCTCCAGCTCTCATATATTGTTCCGATCCCAGCAACTTCGGAATTACCTTAGCAAAACTCGTACTGTCCACCAAAAACCTTGAAGGAGAAGGAAAGAACGATTCAAGAGCGACGTCCGTGCCAGATTCTCTTGCTGTTCTGCAATCCGTACCCCAGGCTGGAAAGGAAAGCACGACCCGCAGTTCCTCTTCTAGCACAACTATATCACGCTCGCATTGCTCGGAATACCCACGAAGAGATGTCGAGACCAAACACCCCTTACAATGACGATTTATGTTCTCTGAAGGTAGGGCCTTGTGTCTATTAGATGCCCCAGGAAAAAGATGTGCAAAATATTACCGGTGATCCTGAACATGGGTCTTCTAGAAGGGCAATCGTTGTTTCGCGAGGGGCAGTTGCTGTCAGGACAGTGTTTGCTGTGTCATACTCAACACCCACCAACAGGAAACCGTGCCCATGTGACTGACATCCAAGAATATGAAATCAACCAAAGGAATCCGGAACATACAACATCGAGTAGCTTCTCGGAATATCTGACGTTCCCAATGGACACGGATACTATGGAAGTATTTTATTTTGTGTTGAAGTTGAAAGGAGCGAGACCCATAGGGCACTAAATACCACTCCAAACTGTACCAAGCTCTTCCCACGCAGCGCCGGTCGCATTGCTACTTGCTCCTTAATTCCAAGTAAGGCAAGAGCACTTGCCACAATTGCGACACTCTTGCTGCACACTTTGTCTTCGTGAACCAGAAGCTGCGTCCCAAGCAGGAGAATTTGCGTGGCTGCCTATATTAAGCCCCGCACTCACATTTCCGTGCACGTTGATTGTGTTTCCGAAGATATCGGCAAAGAGTTCAAAGGATATGCTCGCATAGGGATCCAGTGCCAATTCTGCCAACTAACACTTACACTCAATTTCCATCCACGTTTGTGGGAACGTAAGAGGAACGTAAAAGGGGGGGGTAAGACAATGCTGTCAAGTATCACTTACTGTCATCTCTCAACTGCTACCATAAACTCGAGGACAAGCAGGAAGACGGAGAAGTGAAGGAGTTGGAAGTCTGGCTTGGCAAACATTCGAGTTGTAGGGCATTTCCATCGCCGTGGGTTTTCGCTCTCCGCAAAACATTTTCCATTGGTATGAATGTCTAACACTGGCTAGCTCAGCTCTCTTGAATGTATCAAGGAGACATTGTGCTTTATATAAAAGATGGAAATATGGTGCCCCGCAGACTCCGATTTGAAACATTTTCTTGTATCACGTGGGTGTTTTTTTTTTTGGTCGGGAAGGGCATAAAGTACGGGCAATGGAATGAGAATCGATCTTGTTCAAAGGTGTTGCTATTGTTCTATTTGGCTCCGGTTTCTCTGGTCTGAACACAGCAGGCCCGAGGATAGATCCTGCCTCTCTCTCTAAGGGGAGGGCTAACCACAATGAAGATGCGGGAGGACGTTATCTGCAACATGTTCGCAGTTCGTCGCTTCTCTGCATGAGATGGGTACATCATATCGTGTGTACATAGAGTAGGTCCCTTTGGCTTGGCTCGCCATGAAATGTGTAACGTCTTAACCGCAAGCCTAGATCATGAAGGCTTCTCCTCAAGCTTTCGAAAGCGTCCCTGCAACCAGCAGCGATACATCTTCAGCTGCTTAGCTCTGTTGACGAGCAGTCGCCTATCGACACCGAGATCAATGACTTCAAAGTACTTCGCCTGCTTCTCCTCGGTGTTCTCTTCGGCAGGCTCTCCAGTCCAGATCTTGACAAGCTCATCCTTCTCAAAGAAATAAACTCTCGTGCCATCTCCCCTAATATAGAAGTTCTCTTCCAAATACCTCCCCTTCTTGAAGCGCACTTGAGCCAGATCGCCACGGCCATAGTCCCGGAAGAGGACTTCGCCTCCAGGCTTGAGAACTTTGAAAATGTTTTGCACAGCTTGGTTCCACTGAGACGGCGACAGGGCAGAGAAGATGAAGATCATGATAACTACATCAACAGTCCCTCCCTCCAAGCCCACCGGCAGGTCCTCTCCTGCGGCGTCCCAGACATCTGCTTGTATGTTCTTGGTATCATATGCCTCGTTTGCGCGGATGACTTCCACGGCTTTCTTGGAGAAATCGCACGCGTGTATTTTGAGGCTTGGGTTTTCATTGTGGGCAAGGATAGGGAAGGCAGTATTCCCAGCCCCTGCGCCGACTTCAAGGACTGTAATAGGGCCAGCATCGGCTTTTGTAATCTCAGAAAGGATGGGAAACTCTTGCTGTAGCCACTTTCGATCTTTGAAGAAATTTGCGGTGTTGTTTTTGTAGAAATTGTTCCACCATTTTGCGGGATCGGAATTGAATCTGGCTGATGACTTGTTAGCACATGTACTTGAAATGGTTCGAAGTAAAAAGTGTGGTAAGAGTTTGCATTTCAGATAGGAGCGAAAGACATTTGCGAGTTTGTTTCGTTCATGAGCCGAAGCCTCAGATGAACTATGCATTAATTTGGATTCATCAGGATGCAAAGAACAGAGAGTGTTGGAGGAAGAAGGGTGTTTGCTTACTTTTGTCAAAATCCGAGACGGGAGCTTCGCGCTGCTTTGCGATTTGCTGTTCTGCATACTCTTTGTAAGTATCGTCAGTCTCTACGTGGTCCCATGCGTTGAACTCGAAGACATTGTCCTCTTGATTGAGATAGCGCGAGCCAAATTGGAAAGGGTCGCTCCTCTTCAAATTGTTCTGCGGGTCGTGGGACAAATGTGGTGGAAGTGGTTGTGGAGGATCAGTCCCTGCAGGTGAGTCCTTGACGGTCAATGTAGAGAGGTCCTCGACCAGGACAGTCTCACCGTTGCTTGCACTCGGCTCCATGGTTGTATTGTCATGAAAACGCGTGGAGGTCAAGTCGAGTCATGGTGTTTGTCGAGGTCGAGATGTAGAAATTTGTAGAAGTCGGGACGGTGCGCAAAAATTATATTGAGGGTCCTGATTAGTCAGCGCCGCGGACGAAGGCGGTCAGAACTTTCTGCCACTTTATTTTCTGGAGCTTATACGTCCATGACCTCACGATATGCAAGTACAAGTACCCAGTACCGAGTACCGATTCTCTCTTTTGATACCATGGAATTATTGCTATTATAATATTCCTCTGCTTTTTCAGCTTTGTCTTGTTCTAATAAACTACCTTTTCTCAATCAATTGGCCTCGAATATCTCCCATCATGTCAAAACTCCTCCTTCGAACCATTCGACCACAACCAACACTCCCCTCCTTCCAGTCCCAAGCTCGACGAAGCTTTATACACATCCCCAATCTCCCCGGGACCGAAGCCCAAACTCTTTCGGCTACCCGAATCCTTCCCTACAAATCCAGCAGCCTCTACACCCTAATAGCAGACGTCGACAGCTACTCCAGCTTCCTGCCCTACTGCCTCGACTCCAAAGTCACAAAATGGTCTGCCCCTGATCAAAACAACAAAACATGGCCCTCAGAAGCAACTCTCAAAGTAGGCTGGGGAGGGTTTGAAGAGACCTTTACATCAAGATTATTCTGCGTGCCCGGCTCTATCGTCGAAGCCCTAGGCGGAGAAGCGATCACCACGCTTTCGAAATCAGATCTGGCGCACCACGCCGCTACCTACGACAGCCCAGCGATATCCAATAATGTGTTCCAGTCGATAAGCACGCGTTGGAGGGTCAAGCCGTTTCATTATAAGCCTCCGACTGGACAGCCGCAGACGGATAAGGCAGAGCATCCGGCGAGGGATCAGACGGAGGTGCATCTTACCCTCGAATTCCAATTTTCAAATCCCATATACGCGACGCTGAGTAAAGCCGTTGCGCCGAAAGTAGCGGGCATTATGATTGAGGCGTTCGAGGTGCGTGCGAGGAAGCTCTTGGATGGACCTGGAGCTGCTGTGCATCAGGATGGGACGACTAGTGTGGGAAAGAAAATTGGCGCCTAAGATGAGATGGCATTTACTACGGAGTTTGAAAATGGGCCATTGCATATAGAAGAGTTCTCCTTTAGACGGAAGTTACGAAGAGATGTACGAATACTTGTATTACGAATCAAGAAAGGTTCCCATGAGGCACCTCTGGGTGGAGTTCTTTTTTTGTCCCTTTTGGTCTCTTTGCTTTTGGAGTAGTACTTCTTGGATTCATGCTGTTGTAAAATGTTGAGCCTGCCTGTAAAGTACAAGCTTTGTTTCCTTGTGTGCACCTTCAAAAGTTCCTAGGCCTTCAACCAACCATAATTTCGCACGCATGTTACCACTTTCACGCATGCTACCACTCTCTCATGAAGCCATTTTCGTTCTTATCAGGCAAATTGGCAATCTGCCAATTGTGCAACATGCTTTCCGTAACGTGAGACAAACAGCTAGGTACTGTTTCGGCTGGTGACTTCGACGCAAACATGCTATGGGCCTCAGCACCCTCCACTTCCATCCCCAGGACTTGAGGTCATGAGAGCATGCGGCATTGCACACCGCTCAGATTACGTCAGCTCCGACCACTAAATCCTCGTTTTTCTTTCTATTTTCGGCTGGGATTCCCGAAAATGGAGGTGGTCGAATGTGCAATAAGTAGGTAACATTCTTGGGGTATGTGTGTGGTGGACAATACCTCGCGCTTCTGCCTGAAAGCCAAGTACGACGAGAATGACAAGTAAATAATGTAAGGATGAAAGGCAGAAGCGCCTCAAAGAAGAGGGTCTGGGTTTGACACATTTCACACATAGTTTGCATGATCCTGCATTCCTAACAATAGTTCTCCATCGCCCAGTACCACTGCAGGAAACTCCCAACCAAAAACGCCCAACTACCCCACAAACTCGACAACGCACTCTGCCTCGTCGCCTCTTCCGTCCCTATGTACGGCAGGGCCCCCGCCAACAGGAAGCCAACCGAGCCAATAAGATTGACAAATCCCACATGCCAGTCAAGATGCAGCGGTTCGGGTATGTACCATTTCCTCTGCACGCTGAGCATCTGCATAACAGAAGCTGTAATGAACAGCACTCCGCCGAAAGTGGTGGGGAACAGGCTGCTGCCATAGAAGAGCGGGATATTGGTGAAGTCGATGACGCCCGGGACTGAAGTCAGTACGCCGACGAGAAAGATCCAGGTTCCAATAAAGGTTACAAGCCCAGACAAAAAACACATATCGGACCAGTACGTCTTGCGGAATTGGCGCATGCTGGGATACCAGAGGAAAGCTGGGCTACCTATCATAGCCAGCCCGGGCGCAATGGATGTGTCGAGTGTTTGGCGTATGGATGCGGACGGTGAAGCTGAGTGTCGCATAGGTTCATGGTCGCTTTCGGATACATATTTTGGTGATGACTCCACGTCGATTGATTTCCCCCCGTTCTTCTCTGGCACTTCAACATCATCAACGATCACTCCTGCAGTCATTATCACATTTCGTTCCTGCTTCAAATTCAGCCCTTCCAAAAACGTTGACCAGCCGCCGAGAACAAAGACTAAACCTCCTATCACGCCGGAGATCGGTACGCCATAGGCTGCTTCGCCCGCGAAGATGCTTTCTGGTGCTTCTAACGGCAGGAAGAGAAAGAAGCCATTGATGACGAAGGCGGTGGAGCCGACGGTGAAGGTAACTCCAACCCACCAGCTCGAATCCCGGACGGGAAATTTTGTACACATCAGCTTGACGCGATGGAGGAAGCCGGCATTGCGTTTGATGGAAAGGTGTGACGAAGGTGGTGCTTGGGGCATTGCATCGGCGTCAGAACTGCCTTGGGGCGATTTGTCGTCCATGTTAAGTGAACTTAGTCAAGAATGAAGCTTTGGGTGAAGTACAAAAAACTTCACCCATCGTCGGGCTTGATGTGCCTACTATATGAACATTTAGAAAGAGAACTTAGCCTTTCGTCCCACTCCGGGTCCTGAAGCCAATTGGACTCCTCTCTAGTTTGATCGTGTGCGCCCTGCATTGTAGGGTTGGCGTGGACAAGCCAAGCAGAGTTTTAACTTCTTCATGGGACAAGGAGTAGAACCGGGAGGGTCGTTGCAGCTTGGCCAGCGCCAGTTTTGCTGGCGGAGCACATGCCAAGTAATCCAAAAGCCGCCGGACCGCCATGCGAAGATCGGCTTCTAGAAGGACCAGCTCGCCCGGCATGTCGTCAATTGTGGATTAAGGGCGGAAATAATCTCGAAAACGCGGGGCCGAATCTGTAGACGGCCCATGTTTCTGGAAGTTTATGCCATGCGCGGAGGTGGGATAAGCACCAATGTTTCTCTTATCAAGTATCTGCCGCCTCATTTCAGTGATCGGCATTCGAAAATGTTTAGAGAAGAGTTATTACAGAAAAGAAATATAACGTGACTCCAAAAAGGGGCTCGGAAAGAGACAAGTACAGATAACACCTACAACTAGCCAGCCTCTCTGTATGAAAATAAGGTTCCGAGATCGTTTTATCATCTGTAGCCCCCTTTAGGACGGTAAATTCAATATCTCACATGCTCTGAAACATTTGAATAAGAGCTTTAAATGACAGTGGAGAGGAACACTATCTCTCACGAAGAGCAAGACTCGTAAAGCTTCATCGAGCATGTCGACACCTTCGTCACTTGGCGATGCCGACCACCAGGGTTCCAAGCACCTAAGATTGTTCTTAGGGCGAAACAAAAGAAGCCGGCCCACTGCCCAGCGTTTGGCAAAAGGACCGCCGAATATAGCCCGTAGACGAGGCTCGGACCGCAAATATCCCTCACTACTGGCCGAAAACATGATCAGTCCACAGCTTAAAGTCTGACTTATATCTACGCAATTCCCTAGGTATTGAGACGTTGCAGACTGGTAAGGGGCAGTATGCGAGCGGACTCTGCTGCTCACAGCATCACTTGAACTGTTCACCGCATTGCAAAGCACGGTTTCGCCACCGCTCCAGGGCGAGTTTCGGGGTTTGAGGGGAATGCGTCCTTACCACTCAGGTGCCTGTTCTACTTTCTGGCCAGTGTAGGTTCTTGGGTGACTGTCTCTTCAACGTGATCTCGGAATGGATATTCGAGAGTCCAAGAGTCCTCCAAGGGGGTCTGCGTATACCGGTACATTTTACTTGGTCTCCCACAACCGATTATAAGTCCAACGGCTTTCAAGGTCTCGAAACCAGTGTATTCTGCTTTCAGTGTTTCGAAAAGCCCTTTGACTTCCTGTTCCAAGAGGCGCAAGCCGCCTATGATGACCCTGGGTTTTAAAGAGAATTAAGCGCGTTGAGGGTACAGTGTGCGCCATTTCTGTTCCGCTTCGCTGGGGTTCTGGTCCATCTCTTGTATTA
The DNA here is from genome assembly GCA_007825345.1 of Lachnellula suecica. Classification (NCBI taxonomy): domain Eukaryota; kingdom Fungi; phylum Ascomycota; class Leotiomycetes; order Helotiales; family Lachnaceae; genus Lachnellula; species Lachnellula suecica. Next base: position 19,270 of record QGMK01000555.1, read on the forward strand.
TATCATTGAATGTCGCTACCAGCTCTTGGAAAAGGGTCATCACAGCAGCGGATTCGATACGGAATCCAACAGGATTATTCGTTGCGGTTTTGCTGGTTGACATGAAAGGAGAGCCGACTGTCATTTCAAAAGCTGTATGCCGAGCTGCAAAATCTGCCAAAGCAGACGTGCAGTAATTATAGTGTCTGTCTGGGATTTTGAAGATCAATCTCATTTTTTCATACATTTCCGAGTCCGGTAGATTTCTGTGTTGGTTTCGCAGCGCGTTCCATTGCGGGTCCGATGATGAGTCTATCTTCAAGCCGATGCTAAATCCCAGGCCGCTCCTGGTGCCCCCTCCATGCATTGCTTTAACTCTTCGAATCAACCTTCTCGGCGCGGGGCTTGCTGCATCGGAAACACTGTTTTGGATCGAAAATCTCGACGGATTTGTTGATGCGAGATACGAGATACCAGCTGAAATGGCGAAGATTGAGGAGGGGAACTTCGACGCGTAAGGACTCAAATGGCTCGTGGCCGTACCTGGTGTACAGTACTACTGTATTGATTAGTCATCGGTAGGTACTGGCTCGAGCATACAACCCTCCTAACCACCTCTCCTCTCTACCACTCAACTATCTCATCTATATCTATATATATTGAGCTTTGGAATAGTCCATGCAACAGTGTCAAATCTAGCGACTCTCATTAATACATTCAGGCTCTCGTGCTAAGTCACGTGGTGTGCATTCCCATTCCAGCCAAATGTTTCGGACAAGCCTCCTTCCATTTTCAGACTCATTCCGTCGACGCATCCTCTACATGTACACAATCAACCTCCAGTCTGAACTGACTAAGAGTAACTTGAAGTACCTCTCATATTTCCCTCAAATGCATCTGTACGGCGGGTTCAAGCTCACTTGACAACGTCGAATCAAATGCCAGCAGCCCCTCAGCTGAGGCTGAATCCAGAAGCACGCGGTTCTACAAAAGGATTTAAAAGGCGAGCCTTGGCAGCAAACAATCCAATCGCAAATATGAAAGCTGAGCTAAGTCACAGCAGGGCTGATTCTGAAAAAGGTGCTGTGGTCAGGTAGTCTCAAAACATCCCCGCATACACTTTTCTGTTGCTTCTCTTCTACATTCTGTCTCTGCGAATCTCAATTCTGATTGACTATTTCTGTTCCTCTCCCTTATCAGCACGATGCCTTTTGACTACAATGAATACCAGCAGAAATGCAACACACTTTCTACCGAGCAGCTGCACAGAGAGTGGGAGAATTACACCCGCCAAATTGCTGGGGGAGCTACTTCGACAGCCACCTCCGTGTTGTTCTCCCCCGTAACTGGAGGTATTTCACTCATCGGCTTAGGACTATCGGCTCCTCGAATTCACAATGCGCGGAAAAAGAGAGAAATCATTGAGGCGGGTTTGCAAGCACGCGGCGCGACTCACAACACGAGGAAGCGCGATGTGATTGCCCCCATGGCAGTTGCTGGCACAATTTCTGGATTGACCCTTGGTCTAGCTGGTCCAGGTGCTGACTTGATTGCGGGCGAGGCCGTTGGCAAAGGCGCTGAATACGCCATCAGTCACGCTGCTCTTGATAGGTAAGGACAATCGGGGCTTTTGTTGTGTTTCCTCTCATTGCATGTTTCGCGAGTGTTGTGGATGTCTCACGGCTTCTGAGACATTGATTTGCACTTCCACAGATACTAACGCCCCATCATCCAGTACCGGCGCTTTACTTGAGCACAAGCATGACGAGCATACAAGACTCAAGGCAGACCAGAAGATGGGAATTCAACAACCGTATATGCAAGGCCAAAGCAATTCAATACAGGCCGAAGGTCTGCAGGTGCAACCGCCCATGCTCTCATACCAGGTCCAGACCCCTTTGCCAGGCACTCAGATCCTTCATTCACAAATACCGCGGCCTGCTCAATACCAACAACCACATCAGGTGATACCGGGACAGAAATATGTATATGTTAATGTGCCCATTCCACAATCGAATCCAGGAGCATACTATCCTGTTACACAACAGCAAGTTTTTGGACAGCAAGCACTGGTCCATCAAAACATGCCTCCTGTGGCTAACCCTAGTCACCCACGGGGACCTCAAACGGATCCTGCACTAGCTATTCAAAGAGCAACAACGCCTGCCGAGGTATATCCAGCAGACAAGACCCCTGCATATACAACTCAAGCATCTCGACCTGAAGAAGACTCGGATTTTCAGTATCCAGCCAACTGCCCAACGCCGCTGCCGCTGTACTCGCAAGTAGACAGGACTCAAGGAAGTTCGCTCGTCGGTGCAAATACCCAGGATCCTTCTTCTTCTTCTCATGTCAACGCTACCAATGACACCAATAAAGTAGCTGTGACTGTTGCGCTCACGGTGGAGGAAGAGATCATGTTCTTGAAAGCCAAACTACTTCAGATGGAACTCGAAAAGCGAGAAGGAGAGGTGCCAATTCCAGCAAACCTACCTCAGACTCCACAAGCCCCAGTTTTCCCCGAAGGGAAGGAACAAACTCCACCTTCAGCACAACACTCGAACCAAAGTCAAGAAGGGCCGCCTACCACAGCACATCAGAATTACCCTAGTCTCTCAGTCACCACGGCTCCAACGAATCAAGCTCCGCAGCAGAACCAAG
>QGMK01000556.1:0-21869 GCA_007825345.1 Lachnellula suecica
TACCTCGACATCTCCGCCCTGGCGCGCAAGCTCACCGAAGAAATCGCCACCGCCCCGGACTACATCACCCTCACCGCCCCGCTAGCGCTAACCTTCAGCGCGCTCTCCACCCTCTGCGACCCCTATTCCTGCCCCAGCGCCTACGGCACCGCTACCAGCACCGAGGCGGCCCGCATGCAGGTCCAGGCTGTGGACGGCATCAAGACTGTCTCGCGGAGCATACTGGATTTCTCGGAGCAGGTCAATGCTGTTACGTCCACGCCGCACGAGCTCGATCGCGTGAGTCCTATTATTATGGACGCGCTGTATGCGGCGGCGGCCAATTTTGCGTGGTTGGTGCGCGAGAGCGGGGATGAGAGTTCGCAGATGGCGCTGGACTCTCTAAGGCACTGTCTAAGTAGACTTGGGACGAGGTGGAGGAACGCAGCGGAGTATGCGAGAATATTGGAGGCGCAGGAGTTCCAGTATGCTGTGGGTAGTGCTGCTACTGGCACATAGGATGATTATGATTTATGAAGGATTTTGATATCGTACAGGCGAAATATGGGAGTTACGGTTGTTATATTAAGATCTAACATTATGCCAATACCATTGTAAACCCAAAATTCTACCCCAACGCCTTGCTACCGAGAATCCCAAAGCATATGTACATAACAACAGCAAACTCACTCCTCAGAACTAGCCGCATACTTCGACCAACTCCTAATCTTCGGTCCAAATCTATAAAACGCATACGGCACCGGCACCATCAGCGCCGAAATCGCCCCCAAGATCGTCAACGTCCAATGAACCCCCAAATTCTCATAGAACGGAATCCCCACCACCGTCATGCCGCCCGCAGCCACATACCGAATCAGCGTCAAACTCGCTAACGCGGACGCGGCGTACATCTCGTACGAGTCGATGATATACTGGTAGCTGCTAATGAAGATACACAGGATGCCGTAGCCGAACACGACGGAGGCGACGAGGCCGCTCCAGGGGGATATAGACGAATAGTTCGTCCAGCCCATCCAGAAGAGACTGATAGGAACCGCTGGCGCGCCGAACATAGCGAACCAAAGCCTCTTCTCGGGCGGCAGTTTCGCGTCCGGCCCGTATTTTTCCTGCGCGATGGCTAGGTCGCGCTTTGCCCAGCGGTGGATGAGCGGGACGAGTAGGGAGGCCAGACAGAGACCGATGCCGATGCCGATGAAGGAGAGGCCGGTGATGCCTTCGGAGAAGCCGTAGGTGTCGCCGAAGATGTACGTGTATCCGTCGAGGAAGGTGAAGAGGATTATGTAGACGACGGTTAGATACAGCGCGAATAGGACTACAATTGGTTCTTGGACTGTCAAGAGGAAAGGCCGGTAAAGCGCGTGCAGGAGGCGCCGCCAGAAGGTATCAGCGCGTATCTCGTTGGGCGCGACGAAGCGCTCGTCGCCGGTTATTTTGCGCAGGTGCGCTGCTTTCCATTTTAGCAGGATAGGCGCGAAAGTCTCGGGTTGGAAGAGCAGGACTAGGGTGAGAATCAGCCCAGAGATTATGAGCGTGATCCATTCGGTCCAGCGCCAGGAAACAAGCGAGGACTGCCCGACGAAACCGCCTACTACAGGTCCAAAGATAGGCCCCATGAAGGCGGCGTTCGCGAACACGGGGAAGGCGTACACGCGCTCCATCGGATTCCAAAGATCAGAGATAGAGCCGCCTGCGCAGGTCAGCGGTGTGCTGCCGAAGAAGCCAGCGAGGAAGCGGAAGACGAGCTGGGCGCCGATGTTGGGGGCGAGAGCTGAGGCCATGATCCAGATCATGTAGATTGCCATGGTGACGATGTAGACCGGATTCCTTCCCACGGTTTCAGAGATGGGGCCAGCGAATAGAGCGCCGAAGCCGAAGCCGATGAGGAAGAGACCGGTAGCAAGACTCTCGACTACTTCACTGACGCCGAAATCTGCGGCGGCTTGGGTGAGTGCTGCTGAGTCGACGGAGGAAGCGAATCCGACAATGAAACCGATGGCGGCGATCATGACGGTTGATAGGATGCGTGTGCTGTAGGGCCAGTTGTGTGGGTTCATGGGGTCTTGGTCACTTTCATATCCTACGACAAACACTGTCTCTCTCTCCTCCTTTTCGTTTGTTGTGTTTGATTTGGCGCGCTTGGTTCTCGTCCTGGTCAGCTCTTTCGAGAGCTGCCGTACTTCAATGCCTGAGAGGGCGTGTCCCATTCTCGTTCCAAAGGATTGGCTTGATTTGATCGTTGCAAGGGTGTGATTTCTTTCCATATCCTCTCCTTCTCCTCCTTCATTTTGATCTGAGCCATTGGAAGGCAATTCTCCTTTCTCGGCGTCGCGAGAATCGGGGCTAAAGTTGTCGATGGACGATGCTCGGTGTCCTAAGGTCTCTGCATCTCCTTGAGTGCTGGAGCCTTGCTCCGCGTTCCCTCGTTCAAGAGCTTCGGCGCGCCTTTTATCCCGTTCATATTGGTCCTGCGCATGTCGGCCAAAACTGCGATATTGAAGAAATGACTGCATCCCTCAAGCCGTAGAGCAGCTTCTAATAATACAAAAAAGTAAAAATTGAAAATAGAACGCGTTTGAGGATCAGAAAAAGCGAGATGGGCAAGAGGACTACTCATATCATCATCGGTCTGGAGCACTAAGGGTAGGAGCGATGTCGGTTTGTAATTCTAGCCCACTTTATAAAAAGACTTAGCATTGATCGTTCTCACTGGTGGGTGACTGAAGTGGTCGGATACACGTGACAGCGCTAAGGCGCGCCCATGACCTCCAAATAGCTTCATTTTACCCTTAGAACAATAGAACCCTTTGCCACCTACTTGATCCGTACGGCTCTGCGAACTACCCCTCTTTTCTGTGACGTCAGGGATGCTGGATTTTAGTATGCTTTAGTCCATGGGTATAACGGCGGCGGAACTTCTAGCTCCTAATGCTTGTATATTTTCGGAGTTGCTGCATACTGTGCCGGGTATAAGAATTTTCAGTCTTCGAGCCTTGGATACTCGGCCAGCACATGAATAAGCCTCACGCATGCGTATTAGAGCGAGACCGCATGCCAAATATGGTTGGAGGTCTATAAAAGGGGAATTGGCAAGAGCATTGCCGTCTAAGTTGCCTTGCCGTCTATCATGCCATCTATGATTTGGGATGCGTGCTGTCTATTCAATACACACCCTGGGCAAACCCCATTCACACCTCATCTCAATCTAGAACTTGTAAATCTGATCCTTGGAGTATCCAAGCTCCTGCAGGATACTGCCATCAATCTCACCCTGGTCTGAAGGCGACTTCTTTACGCCCGAGATAGCCTTGTACATGCCTGGTGGGCCACAGACAAAGATCTTGATGTTCTCGGTCTTTGGCTCGGGAAGAACAGTCTTGAGTAGCTCCTTGTTGACGAACCCCGACGCTCCTCTCCACTCCTTGGGTGGGCTATCCAAGACGTAGAATGCGCGGAATCGTTGTGGGTATTTGTTTTCGAGCTCTTCGAACTCTTTCTTGAGAAGGATATCCTCCTCGGTGACGTTGGCGAATACAAGAGTAACTTTCGTCTTGTCCTCTGGGTTCTGGAAGATTGCGCGGGCGATCTGGTACATGGGAGTGATGCCAGTCCCACCGGAGATCATGGCAACATGGCTGTGCTTGTTTGGAGTCCAGGGGTATTTGGGGATCGGTCCCTTGAAGTCAAGACTCTGTCCAGGTGTCATGTTGTGCATGTGCTCGGACATCGCTCCGTTGGGATATTTCTTGACAAGAAGATCTAAGAATCCCTTCTCACCTGCGATATGTTAGCAGAGTTCAAACTCCATTCGACGACAGTGGTTGTACCTTCATCGCTGACAGGTGTGTATGGTCGAATGGCTGGCTTCTCCATCTCTGGGCCCTTGTACTTGGTGATAATAGCAGATGCTATATGCAGACCGCTGACCTGGTCTGCTTCCGGCAGAGCGAATCGGAACTTCTTCGTGTTATGGTTGATATTTTCAACACTGTCCAGCTTCAAGCCGATGAAGCCTTGATCACCTCCGGTGAAGGCGGATTTTGAAGCATCTCCTTTTCCAACGGCGGCCTTCGCCTTAGCTTCAGCATCCTTGGCTACGCTCTTGACCTTCGATGCGTTATCGCCTTGATTCCAGAAGTAATATCCTCCCCCGCCAACTATGGCAGCCGCAACAGCGCCATAGAGCAGCGTATTCGAGCTTCCGGTGGGCGGTTCAGTGGCATATCGACGGTATTGCTACAGATATGTTATTAGCCTCAAACTCCGCGTTCGATAAAGTCTTGTATTGCGGATGGTCCAAAATAAACATGGGAAGGGCAATCCAAGGGATGAAAAGCTCAACAGAGCATTGCAAACTTACAGTCTTCAACGGCTGGGCCGCTCGGAATGCTTGTCGTGCAAACATGATGAATATGAGGGTATCGCGAGAAATGCAGGGACTCCGAGGATCGCTCAGGTCGCAGTAGATGTTTGGAAGAGCTCGAACGGACAACCGGCAAATGACGTCGGAGGGCACTGAGCGGCGCTAAACCCGAATGAGTCCGAGCTTCAACCATCGATCTAGTTTGATTGGTTGAAATGTCCGTTAAGTATAAACACCATTTAATGCATTCTTTTCGTTCGTCTTTCGTATTTGTAGAAGAAAGCTGTGCATAATAATTGAGTTACGCATCACGACTCTGATCGCATGTATTCATCGGACAGCACGATTGGTGGATTTTGTGCGTCATGTGGTACGCCCTGTGTTGCAGCAACTCAAGTGAGGCTATGCAAGCGCCACAAAGGAAGTCTTGTCCACTCTAGACTGCGTTCCATTACACGAAGTTCCGCAGGTTCTCAGCCCCTTACTTATCTCATATTAGTTGTGTCGAAGCAATGGCGAAATTTCATTACGAACCTCTTGATACTTCAAGCCAAGAAATACGCTTGGTAACACTTGCCCCGCGCCTCTCCTCAGGAGCCTTGCGATGCAAGCTGAACACCGTCCTTTTCACCTCCATGCCACAATACGAGGCTCTGTCGTACACTTGGGTAGAAGATACGCAGAAGAATGAAATATTGCTCCAAGATAAGTCGTTCATGGTCTCGGACAACCTATGGCTGGCCCTGAAGGAGCTGTCACATCCGACAGAGAGGAGAGTCCTGTGGATTGACTTTGTTTGCATCAACCAAGATGATGTTGCCGAGAAGAATCATCAAGTCAAGAAGATGGGGGAAATATACAGCAAGGCGTCTCGAGTCATTGCGTGGCTTGGGGAGGCGGACTCATCCAGCGACGCTCTTTTCACGGCCTTAAATCAACCGGGATCTCTGAGTCGAAGTCAATTCTGGACAGAGAATCTCAGTGGCCGAGAATATTGGCCACGATTGTGGATCATTCAAGAGCTGGGGCTTGCGTCCAGGATCCTCGTACAGTGTGGCTCGAGTTCCGTCGAATGGGAAGTTTTGCATCCTTGGTTTGGTGTGGAGAGTCTTACACATCGAATCCATGCTGTACGGGAAACCCGACGAACGGGATATTGCCCACTCGCTCGTCTCTTGGAAAATTTCGCAGACTCTCGATGTCAGGATCCAAAAGACCTTGTTTATGGTTTCCTTGGCCTCGCCACAGATCCATCCATCGGAGATCTTCCAATCGACTATTCAAAATCCATTCCGGAGATGTACGCAGACTTGATCCTATGGGCGAACAAATCTGACAAGTTAGACTTGGCAGCCTTCAGCGAGTTGGTTCAAGGTGTACTAAGTCCCTTTTACAGCATGCATGAGCTTCAGAATTGGTACAATTCTGGCGCATCACCGGGGCAGATGGTACAACTTGTTGGTAGAGAGTCAGCCCCCTGGGAGGGATTCAACACGGACACCTATGAACTGGGAACAGCCACACGGGTTAAGCAACCTTTGCGTCCCAACAATTCCGCAAGCAGCAGAATCAGACTTTACGCCACCGAAGCGGAAGGAAATTGGGCCTTTTTGAAAGGTATCCAACCTCAGATCATTGTGAAAGCTCCTAGTGAGTTTAGCTCATCTATGGGATATGCACAAAATTGGTCTGATGGATTTGATGTCCACGACACGCCGACTCATGGTGATCAAGGTTTTCGGTTCCGCGGTTGCGACTTTTCACTCGTCGTTCAAGCAGCGCGGGAACCGCTCGACTCCCGTCGAGGGGCGTTCATTGCTCGCGATGTTGCCCATCATATCGCGCCAACGCCATTTCAGGAGATAAAAGCACCCACGACATTTGGCAAAGGAAACCTGGCTTCTTGGCAAAATCCGGGACATCGCTCGGAAGCATCAGAGCAGCAGGTTTCACCAGCTGAGTGGTGGCTGTCGACCGATCGAACCGATCCCAAAAACACATATGCGTCTCTGCTGGATATGGAGATCGGTCCAGAATTCTTGTTCGAAATGGACATATGTTCATTCCAGATGATAACGAACCAAAGAAGATCCTGGCGTCGGACGAACTAGGACGTTTGGTCTTCTGCACTGCATCTGCAGAACGGCGGGCTTTGGATCATGTTGTTATGTCTATGCTTCTTTTACCCTGTTACCTGTAGATCCGTGGAGGCCAAATTTGAAGAGCACCTTCGCTTCTTCTGAGCATCAACCCATTCCCACGTCCAGTACACCCAGCACTTCCCCTCAAAATTCCATATCCTCGCGACCCAGCGCTTAGACGCTACATCAAGATCGTCCTCCTCAATATCCTCCCAATCACCCTCACTCTCTCCCTCATTCCAACCTTCGTCTCGCTCCGTCTTCTTACTTCGGATGCTAAGCTCCTTAAGAATTCCAAGCTCAAACAAAAGGTGATCATCCTTCCCACAATGGCCATCTGAATAAACGCCATCGCTGCTCACACCGTCGGAGCTTTCGGAGCTTCCGCTGCTTTCGGGCGTCGAGGGGTAGTCAATTTCTTCTCCGTCCTTATCTTCCTCTTCTCGGTTGTAATGGTACCCGTACCCCAGATAGCTGGGGACTGTGTCGATAGCGTCAGAATCTGACTTGTTGCTCATGTTGTGCAAACTATAGGTAAAGCTAGAACAATAATGCGTTAGAAATTATATATGAGGAAGAGACATCTATGACTTTCGAGATAGGGGCAGAAACTACTCCAGGAAGTGGTTTGGTGCTAGTTCTACAACTTGGGAATGAATGTAGTCGTCACCTGACTTTTGTTGCACGTCGCATCTGTGAATTATAGCCAAGGGCTTTGGGTCTATTGGCTTGATCAAGATGAGTATGAAAGGCTCTTCACCATTAGCTGCTCGACTGTTGTTGCACGTCGCTGTAGCTTTGGTTATAGCCTATTGAGTTGCGCTGAGCTTTGCTCTTACTCAACATATTCAAACGTTTTGAAACTTTGGCACTTACAGGTATTCCCTATAAGCACTGATATACCCTAGTGGAGTCTTATGAGTCCGGCTCTTTGCGGCTAATGACTTGCTTCGCGAGTATCAGATTTGATATTGGAACTTTGCTAGAGTTGAAAATTCACTCACCCACTTGGTTCCTGGGTTTTTGTTGCACATCGCACCTCAAAGCCTTGACAACGCTTAACTTCAAAGGCTGTCAAGCCGTAAAGGTCTCAGGGTATCAAAAGGCAAAGTCATCATAAAGATGGAAAGGTAGCTGTCTCTTCAGAGTCTGCAGGGGAGACTTGAGAATCTTCCAAAGCGCGATACGTAGGCTAGAATAGAAGATACACAAGTGTTATCATCTCTTGATGCTTTTAGAGCTTACAAGCTCATATGAATATCTGTTGAGAGACTGCGATGTGCAGCAAAAGTCATCTGTCAGGTGACCTGGATGTTCTGTTGAATGGTCACACTTTTGCGTGGTACCTCGAAATCATGGTCTCAGAAACTGTTCCCCGCATAGCACTTCAAGATTAGACTTTACAGCCATAGACACGTGGTGCTAGGGCAAAAACTTATTATTAGTGTTGACATGTTGGTCTCAGAATCACAAAGCTTGTCATTCAGTTTTGTACTTTATGATCTGGAGTTCGATCGCAATGCCGTACTAAAACTCAAACTTCTGACGTGACTAGAACTGCTAATTACTTTTGGGCGTAATTTTCTTTCCCTTCCGGCCCGGACCAGCTTGTGTTATTCTTGCCGTGGTTCTGGGCCCCATCCTTTTCCTGGTCTTGGCCCATGTTCTTCTGTGTCACTTCCTCTTCCTCGTCCTTACCATTGACCATCTGGTTATCTCCCTCGACATTATTCCTCTTGATCCCTTTGGTTTGCCCGTCCCCTGTTCTAGTATTTTTCTTAGGCTGGCCCTTCTTCTTCCCACTCTTCGCCAGCCCATGCCCCTTGAATCCCGATCCATGGCCTTTCTCGGCGTTATCATCGCTTTGACCATTCTTCTTCTTACCAAAATCAAATTTGGGACTGTCTTCCTTGTTGATATTAAGGGCTTCTCTAAAGTAATCACCAGTGTACAATTTATCCCTGTCGGGGCCCCCGGAGTGTTCTCCCTGATATCTGTTGTCGTTGTCATCAGTGTCCGAGCCGTCGGAGTAGACGTGCTCGATTGAATCGGGATCTTCTTCTTCGTCGACGTAAGTGTCGGTATCGCGGTATATCCAGTTCTGCACTGCTGGGATGTGAAACTCGTCGTCGCTCATGGTCTATTGATGCTTTGAAAATGGAGTTAATGATGTGTGTGAAGGTGTTGATACGAAAAGGAGGAGAGAGAGATTGGTCGGTTTACATCTATTTTGTAGTGGGTTGTTACTTGGTAGCGTTGTTGACTAGTCTTTCTATGCGGATTCTGAAACTCACGGAGGGAACTTCTGGTCATTTTTGCCTTATGATGACTCTCCTACTCAGTAACGTATTCGAAATCATTCATCTCTGTTCTTGTTGGTGTTAGACAAATTAAGACAAACAAGTATCATTGTTCCCCGACCGAGACACAACTTTCGGTATTGGTACATTCAATCGTACTAGGCTGCAATTTTCTCGATGAGCTCGATATCTCTCACTGATAATTCGTACCCCACTCTTTGGCTTATGAGGTACGACTCAAACACCTGCCTGCCAGGCATCAATTATTGACAGATTCCCGATTTATTCCATTGGCAACTTTCTGGATGCTTCCAGAGCTCAAAAACATAAAGCAAAAAAATCCTCGAGCTATTTGCGTTGCAGGGATGTTTCGGCATTGGTAGCTCCTTGTTCCAAAATCATTTATTTATCTTCACCATTTTGTGTCTAAAATCGAAAGGCTGGAACTATCGGGAAAGCAATACTAGGCTTTCGACATGACTAGACTGTCTAGTTATTAAACACATCGAAATGGTTCTGAAAGGAATGTCCTTACGTGTAGCTGAAACTTCGGCAGTTCCTAGAAGTGAAAAAGTCGAGACGAATAGTTCAGCTGTCAGTGCAGGAGAACACCCACCTGCCGTAAGTTCCTCAATAAATACAGTCACTTGTTGCTCAGCGTGGCTCCCAAGACTCAGCCTCTTGCATATACGCCCTTCTTACTGCAAGCCACGCCGAACCGAAATAGGAAGGTGGGGCATCACGTGTAGCGCCATGTTCTTGGCCCCCCTTTTTGACATTTGCGCCGACGTGACTCACGCCCTTCCTGCAACATAAAAAGTCTTCTTAGTTAGTCATGAGAAGACATGAGCTTGGATCTATATAAGACTCCAAAGTTCCTCTCCCAAATTCTCAAGTACGCATCTAACAATTTCGAGGTTGTAACAATTCTGGGAGACTTGAACCCGTGAAACCCAGCTTAAGCTTGCTGCAATGTCTCTTACAATGAGCGGCAAGACTATTACCCAGGGCAAAGTCTCTTCAGTAAACTCAAAACCGCCAATCATAATCCGAGAAGCTCATATCTGGGAAGCGTACCGAATGGGGGAAATCGCAGCCAAAACTTACCACGACACACCGCTGACCAACTTCCTCTCTCCCTACCGCCAGAAGTACCCATCACACTACGTCCGAGGATGCGTGCACCGAAACATAATGCGATTTTTCAACCCACGGACTCTTAGCTTGGTAGCTTGTGAAGCGAGCAATCCCTCCTACCCCATCGGCTACGCGCAATTCATTCGACTCGGTGACGACGAGGGAGCAAAGAGGCACGTTGCCAGTCGGAACAGCCTCTGGCGATGGGTTTTAGGCTGGCTTTTCTGGGCTTACTACAAAGTCTTGTTTTGGGCTGTAGGCGGCGATAAGTCGTCCGAACCAAAAAATCTCGCAGCGTTCGAGAGCTGGCCAGTTAAGGTACATTGGGATTTTCCAGAGAGGAAGAATCGGTGGCATGCGCAGAGTGTCGTTGTAGCTGCGGAGTTTCAGGGCAGGGGAATTGGGAAGAAGATGATGGCAGAGGCTATTGAGAAAGCGGAGAGTGAGGGGGTGTGTATTGGGTTGGAAGCAAGTCCGCTTGGGGAGCATATGTACCGGAGTGTGGGGTTTAAAATGATATCTAGGTATAATGAGGAGGCGCTCAAAATCGAGGAAGGGGGTGGTTTCATGATGTGGACTCCATCATCGTGGAAGATCAAAGAAAACGATGTTGGGATTTAGAGGATTGAAGGGAAATTGAGAATGGGGGGAAAGGGCAGTGGAATTAGGATGCTGCAAATGAACTTTAGCCGGATTGTGTCTTTCTCCGAGCTAATTCTGGAAAGACTATTCAACGTCAAGAACCGCTGAAAATAGTGAAGATTGAGCCAAGTTATAGCTAACTTAAGTCAGTCCACAGGCCACGCACGTGATGTGGTGCCCCTTTTCTTTTCTTCGCTTCGCCGCAAGCTCACGCGCAAGAGAAATGGTCTCTCTGTAAGGACCCGGTGGAGAATTAAACCTAGCTTGGACTATACTATACGTTTAGTTGATCAGCGGTGCCCGAAGTACTTTGACAGAATATATCAGGGAATACCGACGATTGTTTGAATGTTCCGCAAGCAAGGCATGAGATACGACCGGTTCATAGAACAAACTTTGAAAAAAGAATGCGCGGACTTTCTCATGCGGGGAGAGGCACAATTGTACAAAACGCAAGCTCGACATTCTTGACACTTCCAGAGAAAGGGATATGGCATACCTAGTGGTCTTTACTTAATAACTATCTCGGTGCCAACAGCTTCAGGCATTTGTCGAGTTTCGAGCATGAGCTATTTTGTTGTCTTAGTCTCAGTGAGACAGACTGCCACGATAGCTCCGCGCAGAGGTTTCGGAGCTCTGGGTCTACTCGAGGGAATGTGCTCCATAAATAGGCTACCAGCGGGGCTGAATTGTTCAAGACGTGCAGGTTGGTAACGAAATCACCAGAAACCTCACGAAGGCTGATTTCCTGTAGCAACATCGTCAAAATTTGATGACTCCATGCCCACGCAATGACATCCATCTCGGAATGTCGGTTTAGAAGAATCTGAACGTGCAGCAAGGTCGATATCACCTTCCGTTCTCGGAAACATTGAGCTCAAGCGATGAGATGAAGTAGAGTCCTACGCGACACCTGTTCAATCTGCCAGCTCCAGCTCTGTCATTTCATATAAAAAGGTGAGTACAGTACTATGGAAAATCACACAGGGTGCCATCTTGAAACCCAAGGATAGGCCACAGGCTAATTGAGAAGACGATAAGCACTCCACAACGGTTTTGCTCTTGTCCCACGTCATGGCTTCAGGACGCAGGCGGACTCACATGATGGCAGCAAATTGCTTGATCAGGATAACACTCAATTGCCAATGCGTCTTTTTTCGTCCTCTTTTCAAGGAAGGTAAATCTTGCGCTGTTTAAAATATGATGTTCTGCTACTTGTGCCTGCAGCGGTCGGCTGGCTATTTGCACCTGCAGTCTCGTCACTTTAAGGTTAAATAATTCGCCGCTAAATTAACCGCTAATCTATAATGCACCATGTTTCTGGAGAAGCGATGGTCGGGTGTACGTCCAAAGGGTGCTCTTTGCCCCTTTGACGCCACCGTTGATTTAGGGTACAAGTCAATCTCCTCACAAAACCTGCTATCTTTCTTCGGCGGTAAGCAAAAATAAAGCCTTGTACCATGTTTCTAAGCAGATTGATGGGTTAGGACCTCAGCCTTACAATTTCATAAATATCGTTGTTGATATTCATGGCTCAACTTCTCATATTTACGAGAAGTCATCCTTTCTAAATGTTTTACTTCGACAGATTTCCACGTGGCTGTCATCAGCAATCCAGTAAATCCTGCATAGAAATGTTGCCTCAATAAAGTACCACTTTCTGGTATTATAACGCACCCTTGGATTATTACCAGTTGTGGTGCTCTCGTGCTAAAGTTAGGCCCCACAAACTCTCCGGGATGTAAGGGCCGTGGGGAAGACCCCTGCCGGTACATCGACCGTAAGAATGGAGGATGTTCCGGGACTTTAGATGATCCTCAAAACATTTCGAGGAAATTATCAGCCTGTTCCAAGGCGGGTTCTAAGTCCGTCGCACAGGGTCTGATTAGCTGTGTGCTTATCATATGACTGTCCCGGACCATCATTGTTGCACATGCTCCTTTGAGCCACGTTCTTCTTGGCCATCTTCTTCCGGATCCCGAAAAGTAGCTTTACGATGCGGAGATTTGCCCTATTTCTGGATAGACCAAGGCAACCATAAAAGTGACGGCTCCATACAAGTGTGGCGAGGATCTGCTCATATATCACTTCCTTCCCTCCCCCCGACCCGGCAGGAATTGGGCAATGAAAGTTTCAGCACGTTCTCATTTACCGAACACATACCGCTTATTAACTGCTTCAACTTATCTGGCCGCTCCGACCCGACATCTAGAGTGCTCGTTCACCAAATACAGCTGCAAAGGTCCCTTCTCTCAATCTCTCGGCGTTGTTGATCTATTCCTTCTTTCCAGAATCTTGCTTTGAAGGTCAATATCAAGATGCGTTGGACTCTAGGTACCGCTTGGGTAGCCGCTTTGGCCATTTTCTGTGCGTAATCATCTCACAATTTCAGCGTCGTCTGTTAACATTCTGTCCAGCGTCGGGAAGCCTGGCTGCTGATTCTTCGGTATATCATGATGCCGAGACGGGATTTACCTTCTCTCAGTTTGCCGCTGCTTATGTTTTGACGTCCACTGTCACCTTTCGCCTTGCTCTGCCAAGCCCTGCGCCCACAAACGCATCTTACGATGCCGTTCTCCAAGTCGTTGCCCCAATATCGCTGACCGGCTGGGTTGGACTCGCTTGGGGTGGAACCATGCTGAACAACCCTTTGACTGTTTTCTGGGAGAACAACAACACTCCCGTAATTTCTACCCGTTTTGCGACGTAAGATACCTCGATCAACGAAAGACTACAGTGGTGTTAACAGTGACCAGCACTCGCTCATTACCACCAGTCTATAGTGGTGCAACGCTTCAAGTATTCAAGACCGGCACGCATGTTAATAGCACTCACTGGCAATTCACTGCGAAATGCACTGGCTGTACTGCATTTACCAGTTCCAGCGGGAGCAAGACGGTGCTGAACCCTACGGGGGTCAATCGTCTTGCATTCGCCTACGGTTCCGCTAAGCCTTCCACTCCATCCTCGAGTTCCTCAAGCTTTGGCGTCCATGATGTGTACGCCTATTGGAATCACGACTTTTCTGCGGCTGGAAATACTGCGTTCAGCTCACTCGTGGCCAAGAACTTGGGGACTGCTGTCCTATCAGGACCAAAGTACTCTCACTAAGGCTGAACTCTTCAAAGCTTGTCTTTTGGGGGCTGCTTGTTCTCGGTAGTTGGTGGTTGTAGTTTGGTACCAGCCTCCCAGCATTTCCTCCCCGAGAACTTGACCACGAGCAGAGTATGTATAAGGACCGAGCTCTGGGGTGCGTGGCTAGTCTTTAAATTGTAATCAACTATTGTATGGTTAATCAATTTTTGATCACTTTGCCAGCTCGCTTGATTTTCTAAAGAATTAAAAAATGTACATTTGGTGCAAAGCTGCTGGCGACACAATTTGTTTATGACGTGGATAGCCGCTATCCTGAAAAGAAAACAGTTGTTTAAAATATAATCTTGTTCCAAGTTGGTTCATCTCCAAGCGAAAGTTCCAGATGCTTGACCTCATATAATTACTTGATGGGGGTGGGGTCCCAGAAAGTGGACGGTGGGTTGCGCTTTTCGACTCCCGATACCACACTCAGTTCTGATCTAAAAACTTTTCTCATTAGGAACTTTTTGCGCAAATAGGAGCGAAAATACTTATTCATATCCTCGGAAATACCCTCGGCGACAAAGCGGAGGAGACTACAGAAAACAAAGTACCGGTAGTCCGACTCGTTGCGCAAAGCTGTGCAAATATTCTCAGCGTCACATCTGCCCGAGAGTTCGTAATGTCCACAGTGGCCAAGTATTTGATGCCGTAAAATGGGGTAAAGATCATCACATACCAATCGAGATGCGTTGCTTCTTCGCCCAGGTTGTGGTGATTTTTGCCGGGAGGCTCAATACCCAGGTACAAACATGTTGTAACCAAACAATCACAGCCAAACCTGGAAACAATTTGGCTAAACAACCAAGACTTCGGTGGTCCGGCAATTTCTAGAGGCATTAACATAGTCAATATATGTATAAAGGATTCCTACCCAATCATTACATTAGTCCCGATCACACTGAATTTATTATTACGCCCACATGACGGAAAACTTACGAACAGGTTCCCCAGGTTCGGCAGTTAGTTTGCGGGGTGGCTACCAGATTTTGAACAATGTATAAGGAGCCTGGGACGTACAAGTTCTTTTGCTCTCTCTGTCATCGTTGTTGTCAATACCAAGGTCAAGGTTATTATTCGAACCTCTAGTCAAGATGCAGTGGGCTTCTTTTGCCGCCGTCACGCTTTTCGCGCACAATGTTGCTGCTCAAGGGAGCATGCTTCGGTTTGCATGTTCGCAGTTGACTGTTGATCGTGTCGACCCTCTAGTCAACCCCGGTCAGACTTACACCCCTCATCTTCATCAGATTGTGGGAGGAAACTCTTTCAACGTTACTATGGACCCCGCAAACCACGACCCCGCCACCTTGTCCACCTGCACCTCATGTAATTTCAAGGAAGATAACTCCAACTACTGGACCGCTGTTATGTTTTTCAAGGCAAAGAATGGGAGTTACCACCGCGTTCCACAAGTCGGCAACGGAGGACCTCAAGGACAACTTGTCAACAATGGTGGTCTCGACGTCTATTATATCCCAAGTGGCAAGACTACAGCATTCAAACCTGTAAGTCGCTCCCAGACACCACAAAAGGGTTTTCTCTAATATAGTCTCAGGGCTTCCGAATGTTGGCTGGATCGGCTGCAAACACAGATACAACTAAAGTATCATCCGGAAACATCTGTCACCGCTGCTGGACGTCCACAAACGACAATACTTTCGTCGGTGCGCAACCTTGCAGTGGTAGTGATACAGTCGAGATTCCTCACGCCACAAATTGTCAAATGATCCGTCAGACTATTATCTTCCCAGCGTAAGTTGTTGTTCCCCGTTCATCCTTTCTGCGCTTACACATTAACTTAGCTGCTGGGATGGCAAGAACTTGGATAGTCCTGACCACAAGAGCCACGTTGCTTACTCTGGATCTGGAGCCTCTGGAGGCGGTGCATGCCCAACAGCGTTCCCCGTCAAGCTTCCACAAATCATGTACGAAGTCATGTGGAACGTCTCATCATTTGTGGCCGACAAGAACGCCTTCCCCACTGATGGCTCCAATCCATACACCTACAGCATGGGCATCGGGTAAGTGTGCACACGTATTATATTCATTCTTCTTGCTGACATACAATCCAGTGGTGCTGCGGCACATGGCGACTACGTCTTCGGATGGCAGGGAAATACACTCCAGTTGGCAATGGATAACAACTGCAATCTCAATGCGGATTGTGCAAAAGCTGGGATTCACGCGCAGACTGCCGCTACTTATAATGCTTGCACCAAGAAACAGATGGCCCCTGAGCCTGTCGATGGATGTAAGTAAACTCATGGCTTCTTATTAGCGACCGCTGACGATATACACTAGGGCTCCCAGCACTCCCATTAGGCGCCGGTCCCGCCGCTTGAGAAATCCAAAGGGAACAATCATGACCCTCTCATGATTTGTTCTTTTTCCTATCCTCTCCATCATAGAAGTGATATGTCGAAGCTTTCCGGAAGGACAGGAATCTACCAGGCACAAAGACTATGTACGAAGCTGCTACTGAGCGTAGAGCTTGCAAGCGGGTAGCGATTCGACCTTCCTCTCTCGACATTCGTTATTAGCTGGCATTTTGTTGGTTGCCCTTGTATCTTCGACCTCCTTGCGTCCTGTTGCCCGTCTTCATTGTATCTAGCTAGTGGTTCTCTCAAATTATAGCATTGATTTCTCGTACACTTAGAATTTACACAAGATTGGTTTTTGGGAATTATGCTCTCACGTGCCTAGCTTTCAGCTCAAGCCCCACATAAGGAGATGGTATCAATGACTCTTCCCACGTGTCCAAATTCCGGGTCAAAGGAGGGATCGAAAACCCCGCATCGGCGAGGTTTGTATTCTATAATTAGCGCCTTTTCATCTATTATAAGCAAGCTATGTAACATCAATACTCTCTATATAATGCAATTAGATTGAATGTGATTCATAGAGATCGAGTCCATCTGCAGCCATCCAGCATGTATAATCTATCGGCAAACATACCTACCATCGATAATGGTATCCGCGCCGATAGGTGTTAGCATCCGAGACCAAGTAAGCGTACGCACCCATAGAGCGGTCCTAATCTTGTCACTTCGTGGTTCTAGGAACGAATGATGAAAACTCCCAAACATCTTGCTCAGGGGCTTAAGCGAGCTCTCCAGATAGGTAAGAAAAAAGTTAAAGTTCACGGTCATTAAAATTCTTGTTTATATCCTACATCGATTCACTTGTGTTTGAATTGTATGATACTCAGCATCTGCATCACAAACAACACGGAAAAGGAAAACTCACAACTAAATCGTCTGGCAATCCTCTTTTGTATGATTTTCAGCTGAAAAAAACCAAGACCCAGCAGTATAAAACGTACCAACATTGCTTCGGAGCTCTGCAGCCACGTTCATGGTCTTCAACGAAAGACAGTAAAATGCGAATCCATGACGACAGTCTCGGATCCAGCTCGTGCAACCTGCGACGCAGTCTCTCTCAGAGATTTCGAAGTCTCGGGGACCCGCAGCTGGCTTGTCTCGCGAATGAATATGAGCATGAAATAACAGTAAAGCGTTTCTTGACAGCAAGTACTGTACCAGGAGTCAAATTAGGTGTGCAAAGAAAAAGGAAGGCCCATTGACAGATTCGGCTAGCCTTCACGAGCAATGGGGGCAGTTTGTTTTCTCTCCAGACATCATTCTCTTGTATCCTACAGCTTATGGTGTCTCTGAAACCTTAGCTCTATAGAAATTAAAATACATGGCTTATATACATATCCAGCAGAGGGTTGCTTCTGCTGAAGTCAGGGGAAGTGTCTTGACGAATTAACCCCCTTCCGACCTCCCGAGATAGCGGGGCTTGTTTAGAGTATAAAACGTCATCGCCATGCATATGCTGACATCTTGACATCTACGCACCGACATCTTAACTGGGCGAACAAGGCTAAGAAGAGATTGCTGCAGCGCGGTGAAGCTTTCAAGCAATACCGGCCGCTCGTTCCGTTTTGCCGTGATGCTAAAGCTGCGAATGTGCCGAGAGACGACACTCCTCGCATCTCTGTGACTGTAGCTTCAATTAACAACAGAGGTGTCTGTGACAGCAAGTTTACAGTCCTTTGGTAAAATGCAGATAAGAGGAGGGGACGAAGGGAAAAATGTAGTCGCGACATTTAAATGGCAAGGATAGGCGACAGCTCCCGAGACTGAAACCCGCACCGTTGCCGGGTTTTCCGGTAAGAGAGGTCTTTTCCAAATCTTGATGTCCTCAAATGACGGCGCAGGTCTTATATAATGCCGCATAGCCTCAAAGTCTCCGATGAAAAGACCCCATCAGTTCCAAGCTCTTCGGTGAATATCCATTAAACAACAACCCCTTCATCGTATAAAAGCCTCGACGTAGACTGGCAACATCGACTTGATTACTACAAACTTCTGCAAACTCGAATTAACAGGTGTGAGTCATTGATGAGAAGTGATATCTAGCGTATTTTGAGGAAGAAGCGGGCCATCGATACTGATACATTCATCACCAAAATGGCGTGCATTTGAATATCGTTCCCCGCAAACGTTCAGTGGGTTTGATAGCAATTAATTTCTTGACAACAAACGAACCAACTCCACAACCAGAAGCTGGTCAAGGCTCGATAAAGCTTCAGTCCTTCCTTTTTCTAGATCACAGGCTAAGCTCGACTTATATGCTCTCACCAAGTGGCAGGTCATGCTTTCTAGGCTCACGTCAAGTAAGTGACGAGAGCCGAGGTAAGCAGAAACGAAGTAGTTTGAGTATTTAAACCTACAGTCTGCAGAGCCGTGTTCAACTCAGATGTGGAAAGACTGCTTTCCCGCTTGCGAGGGCCGATAAGAATGCTACTGTCGATACCTTGAACCATAGAATCGTGAGAGTGGCGGACAGGAATACAGTACATGGGGACGGGTTTGAAAAATGTTCAGCGAGCTTTATGAATTGCTTGTGTGATTGTCCGATAAATCATGATTCATGAAGTCCAAACTTCAAGACTTCTTGAAGTCTAGTGGGCATGGATTAGGAATGACAGCCAAAGTTTCACTTGACAGCAGTTTGCACGACGGTGTTACACTCAGAAATTAAACAAAAGAGAAAATCTTTCAAGAAACACTTGCAAGCACCAAAAACCCTGCACTGGGCTTGATTAGCATCTCCCTATGCGAAACCTCCTTCTTTTCTCTACATGTAGATAGCCTGCCCAGTGGACGTCTGGAAAGATATAACGATTTATAAGCTGTCTTCGCCAAGCGTTGCCGAAACAGGAGTTAGTGAATGATCAAAAATACTGGCTGGGTGGCATAAGATCACCCGCCGTCCTTCGATGTTGCGGCGTAGGCACAATGCGGAGAACTGCATTGACTTACTGAGAGCGGGTTTTCACCCGACTGATATTTCCCTTTACAAGTTTATGTTCATATCTTTACTTTGGGTGTGGTTGGCAGGTCGGATGGAGTAAAGTGAATATTTTCTGGGCGATGGATGAAGGCGCAAATGACAGCAAGTTTGGTCTTGACAGCAAACAACGTCAGCTTTCTAAAAGGAAAGGTAAAATGTTGAACACATAAACCCCCCTAAAGACTCCATTGGACCCAGCTCCCTCAAGTCTGCCAGACGTAACTCCGACCATTTCCTTTACCTTTGCACTGCCAGTTGGAATTACTAGCCGTCAATCCCCAACTAACACTTATTACATACCCCCACAACTACATGAACCCCTCTGGATCCACCAAGCCTGCAGAGGCTTACAAAACACCGTCAGCAACAACCAAACCAAGTAGCTAAGTCAGTCTGTTACACATTCCGAGATATGGGAGGTGCGAAGGGCGTTTCAATAACATCCAGGCCTTGACTCCCCGCACCGCTGTGTCGGTTCGTAAACGTTGTACCCCATATCCGAGCAGCAATTCAGCTGTTCGAGATTGCGAATGTGACAGCATGGTATTCTTGACAGCAGCCCGTCCACGGGCTTTCTTCTTAGTGAACACCTAGAAAGCTTGGACTGAGAGAAAAAGCGTAGCGCCACTTTGAAACAAAATAACAAGTAACCGTAATGCCTCCAAGACCTGCCTCCGTGTGCGCCATTCCTTGTCGAAAGTCAATTTCTAATACTAAAAGCTGGGCGAAAGTTAAGGACTATTATATACCCGCTCAAAGCCCAAAAATGTCTCTGCCATCTGTGGGTTTTGGAGGGAAGGAAGGGTATAAAAATCACTTCTCTTGTTAAGATCATCCAGCATCTTAGAAACTACTTGGCTATTATCAACCAAGAGTTCAGGTGCCCGAAAGGTGTTGGAAGAAACAACCGTGCTTCTCTTGTACTGCTGAGGAATTCGTACGCAGTAAATACCGTGAATTGCAGTATTTGGAAAGCGGGATTATGAAATGACAACAGAACTTTCTGTGACAGCAAGTTTGCACTACAATACAAGAAGATACATGAAAGCCTCAAAGAGGACGTGACATACTATCCCACAACTGCCTCGAAGTTCGGAAGAATGATAACGAAGCTTGACCAGTCAAACCATTTCCCACGTATCGAAGCACGATTGGATTCCTTGGACTTGTGTCACTCATACTCTCCATAGCGCCACTTCCGCATCATAAATAGTCACCGAAACCCCGCTACTCTGCATTCAGGCGAGGGAGGACTCACTTACTAGCCTCACCAGCGAGGAAGTTGGTGTACAATATCACCAACAACTCAACAATGATACGGCATCCGAAAGTCTACGCTCTCACAAACCATCATGAACCATGAGTGGCATGCAACAGCGCGCATCACTGCTCACTCCTTCCCTCTTTCCCAACTATTGTAACTTGAATTAAAGCTGCCTAGAGGCGATTGAGATCAAATTTACCGATGAACGAGTGTATGAATAAAGATAAAATGACAGCAACCCCCTCACGACAACACCCGCATCCCCACCCAGCAAACAAACATTCAGACCGCGACTTTCTCTCTTTCAAGAGCAGAAATCGACGAGTAGAGCGAACATACGCACAAGTATAGAAGCCACCTCAAAAACCCGGACCATGCATCGGTATCGTACCAAACTTTCGTTTCGATACCCCCTCTCGTCAAAATCAGAATTCTTAAATACACCCCACAAACCTTCCAATTCGCACTGAGTTTGTTGGTCACTCTTCACAGTAAGGAACTTCATGCGCATCTGATAAGCAGCAAGCACATATATGTCGCCCCCCGCCACCAAGAAGCCAGCCATGCATAACATTCATGTGGCATCGGTTCGCCATGGTGGCGAGGAGAGTACGTCCCCATCCCAGCCTCCACGCGCAGGGTTTTAAACCGCTTCCGATTCCCATTTCATGTTCGTGTCTGCCTTCTCTTTTTTCAGACGTAGGATGTGAGTCGGGAAGGGGTGACAGCGGATGGTTCCTTAACAGCAGCCCTTCCACTGATTCACTGCCACAGAAGAACGGAGAAGATAGGCTTCAGTAAGCAATCGGGAGGAAAGCAGGATGCCTATAATGCGAAAAGAAGGACATACTCAGGTGACGTCGCAAACCATGTCCCCCAGTATTTCTTGCCAATCCCGTTCTTAGATTTTGTTTCTAGTGGGATAAGGGGCTTATATAGGAATAAAAGGAAACAATCACTACGTATAAGAACAGGAAGGCGCGGAGTTCGGATGAATAAATCAGCGGGAAGAAAGAGGGATGGCAGCGCTTGCTTGATTTAGAAAGTGAAGTGAGGGAAGGGAAGGGACAGGAAAACGCCATGCTATTAGACCACCGCGCCAACATCTATATTACACAGAATGCACCTTCTTATCCATGCGTTTTCATTACCACCCACATCAAGACTCCCATCCATGCAAAATTTCATTACCCCCATACCCAACACCCCCTTTTCCCCCCCTCAGCCCTCTCCGCCCCAAAGAAATCAATGCAGCCTCTCCCTCAAAACAACAACTGCCGCCCACCCCCCACAACACCCCGTACTCATCCCATGCCCACACCACGGACACTCCACACAACTCTGCACCACCCCGCGCACACCCCTCTTCTCATCCCGCACCATCTGCGTCGGCTTCGCCATGCACTCGTAGATCTTGGACGGCAGGTCGTGGAAGTAGTGGCAGGAGCAGCATTCCACGAACATTTTGGCGATTGGGTCGGGGCCGACTCTGTGCTTGGTTGTTTGGGGGAAGTGGGAGGTGGAGGATG